>PVLA01008043.1:0-94757 GCA_004027455.1 Hydrochoerus hydrochaeris | reverse complement strand
GGACGTCACCACCCTGAGCCAGCTCCAAAATGATGTACACTCGAGATGTGGTCTCAATGGCCTGATAGAAGCTGATGAGGTACTTGTGCCGCAAGATTTTCATTACCTGACCCCAGAAGAGGCAACCATCAAACCTGGGAAAGGAGAACCCTGGCTGTACTCCTAGCCCTCCAGCCTCCTCCCACTGTTATTTTCTCAAAACTTTGCAACAGAATCAGCCCCTCCTCTTCTAAGGGCGGGAGGCCAGTGGCCAAACCCTGTTTACCCTTTTAGGGGGCTGGACCTGAGTGTCTGCGTGAAAATGGGTTGAAAATATACTAAGGAATTCTGTCTGCCTAGTGAGATGTTCAGTTCTGGTTTGAGGTTTTTGGCTGCACACAGTCCCAGCCATGCCATTCTAAGAATGCTCAATTGTCTCAGTACTGAACTGCAATTCCCCTCCATCCTCGCTACTGACCTGTAACTCTCGGGGCAGGAACTTGTTAAGGTAGTCGTCAGAGGCCTTCTTCTTAGAGATGATCTTGATAGCCACCATGACCTTCTGCTTCGTGTGATAAGCCTCATAGACGGTCCCATAGGAGCCAGTGCCAATGACCTTGCCCACCTTATAATTGTACTCCTCCAGGACAGAGCGATTTGAGGTGGCGTTTTGCACTGCCTCTGGGCTGTCTCCCTTCCCCATAGGGTCAGGCTTGTCAACAGAAGTGTGCTCTGCTGCTTAGAAGCCTGTGTCCTCAGGGGACAATGCCTTGTGCCACAGAAAGCTAGGGTACCAAGGTGAAGTTAGTGTCCAGGTGCCTGGCTCTAGTTACACAAGGCTGGGATGCTGGGCTGATCCCCCAGTAAGAATTTGAAGGAGCAAATAAGAGAAGCAGTTCTTTTTGTCTCCACTTGCTGTTGTGACTTCTTCCCCTTGGATATGGAACTCCTCAAGGTCTCAAATTCCATACACATCACAATCCCCTCCCACCTACAAATCACCACTAAGTGTGTGCATGAAGTGCAGTTTGGAAAAATCCTCATTCCCAGAGGAATGTTCTTCAGTGTGGTAAGATGTTTCCGTGGATGTTCACCCTTCACGTTGACTGAGCACTTTGCATGTCTGTACAGTGTGTGAATTCTAGGATACAGTAAAACTGTAAGGTCAAGAGAGCTATGATCCTAGACATTTTTTTTGTTCCTAGACTTTATAATCTAGTATGAAATCACAAGTGTGTTTTAGCTTGTATCTCACTGTCCCTCCAAAACCCTCTTTCATTCATTGATGATGTTGTCAGAGGTGACTGCCTCTGATACTGGATTAGTGTTGTAACTGGTATCCCATGGTTCTGGGTGTGGCTAATGGGAAGGCCCACCCTGTGTGTGGGTGCTACCACTCAAAACTTACAGCCTGGATGGGATTTTAAGAAGATGCTGGCTGCTTCCTGCCTGCCTTGCTATGGACTTGTTTTCCTCTGCCATGCCCTTCTGCCGTGCCGCCCTGCACTGGAGTCAGCTGACTGTGGACTGAAACCTGTGCATACTGTGAGCTGAAATAAACCTCTTTAACATGTGGGTATCAGATATTTTTTCCAAACAACAAAAAAGCAAGACTGTGTGTTACAGAAAATGCAAGGTATTAGAGCATATTCTAGGAATTTAACTTTGACATGCATTCTGGCTTTCTGTCACTGAATTTTCTAGTTTTCCTCAGCCCTCCAGTCGAATCTCTCTATATGTCCTTTTTTTTTTTTTTTTTAAATATTCCTTGTGTTTGAGCCAAGTCCTTGCATAGGAAAGCACTGTACCACTAAGCCACATTCCCATGTCCTCCATCTATACTTTAACCGTATTCCAAGGGTTGGGCTGGGGATTTAGCTCAGTGGTATAAGCCCTTCCCTGACAAGTGTGAGGTCGTGAGTGTATTCCAAGGGTTTTATCTATGGCCTGATTTTTTTTTCTTTTTTGGTACCAGGGATAAAACTCATGACTTTGTGCTTGCCAGCAGGTACTTACGCTTCTAAGCTAAATCTCCAGCCTCTGATTTTCTTACTAAAGCAAAACTCTGAGCTCTGTAAAATCTTCCCAGTGAAGGTGAGCAACTCCTAGGTAATCCCCTTCCCTCAGGAATGTGGACTTGTACTTTCTCACTAGATTTTAGGCTTTTCTCTGTGATAAGGGAGACATTTAGGCAGTTCTCTCATGGGAATCTCCTCTTACAGGAGCAATACTGGGTACCAACATTGATAAAACTAACAAGTGGTGTTATAAACAAGCTTCACAGTATCCTAGCATCCTAAGATACATAGCATATGTTTTCTTTCAAGGCTAAGGTAGGGTTAACTGCTAGAATAACAAACTGCTTTTGTTTTATTTCTGTATCTCCACTTGCTGGATGTCATAAATTGTATAAAAGGGAACCTCTCTGTGGTTCGGGACCCAGCCTAGTTTTGAGCATTTCTAATGGTTGGGATGGTGCACCATTAAAGTCCTCCTGAAAAATCCTTCCTGGTTCTCCAGTTTCTTGGAAATTCTGCAATATCACATCTTTCCTTAAGAATTTCATCCACTCACTAGGCTTCATTTGCCACCTTTGTGCTCACAGCTCCTGGCCTCATCTCTACTGCAGATGTCACTCTGGAGTTCCAGATTCGGTGTCCCCTGGCTTGCATCACACAGACATACTGTCCCAGTTATCTCAAACTCACCGTGTCCAAAACAGAACTCATTTTCCCTCTCATGTCTCCCCTTTTACAATTTCTACTCTAGTTGTCTTTTTGTGTTTTTAAGACACAGGTTCTCAGTGTTGTTCAGGGTGGTCTTGATCTCACCCTTAGCTCAGGCTGCCTCAAACTCATGGTGATCCTCCTGCCTCAGCCTGCTGAGTGCCTGTACTACCAGGCATGGGCCACCATGCTTACATATGTTCTTGCCCTTCTCTTCTGTTTTGTGCAGTGCTATGAAAATTCTAATCTTGGGTTAGATCATGAGTATTAAAGCACCTACAGCCAAGATGGTAAGAGAATCTCAATGCTATGTCTCTGTTAAGTTGTACTTTCTTTTCCAACTTTACTTGGGCCCTGCATGCTGCCTAATGATTCTGTTCATTTTCCAAATCAGCACCTTTCAATTCTCTACAATTTGTTTTTGGGGTTTTTTTGTTTTTTGTTTTTTTCTTTTTGATACAGGGTTTCACTATGCAGATAAGGCAGGCCTTGAATTCACTGTATAGCCCAGCCTGGCCTGGAACTCATGGCAAATAAAGTATCTTCAGTGTTCCAAAAATGTTTCCCAGGCAATTACATTGGCAGTGGTAGAGCTAGCAGTCTAAGGAAGAATATGAGGCTTGCAAGCTTTAGAGAACACATCTAGATTTCAATTTGAATGCAGCATAGGATTCCAAAGAGGACTGGATATGATGGGGCATACCTGTAATTCCAGCATTTAGGAGGCTGAGGCAGAAGGATTGCTGCAATTTCAAGAACAGCCTGCCCTACATAGTGAGTTCAAGGGCAGCCTGAATTTCCAACCAAGACCCTGCCTCAAAAAAAAAAAAAAAAAAAAAACCAAAAAACAAAGGAAGAAAAAACCAAGTGAATAGTGACCAGGTGTCCACCAAGATGGCTGTCATGGGTAATCAAGGTGACAGGATGGGCCCTTTGCCAAGGAAATCTTGTAGGGCAAACACTGGAAGACAGGAAATAATGGAGGGAGCTTGGTGATACCAATATTTGAAAGTGAGGCATTAAGAAGTTGTGGTTTTGGAGCCCGCCACTGCAGCCCGGAGAAGAAAAAGCTACGCCCCAAGGCCATGCCATCATTGGGGGAGTTATGGGGAAGCCACTGCCCAACACCTCTCTGCCACCCCGGGGAACCTTGGATCCAAGAAACCCACATGCATATTCCAATCCCCTGCACCATGGATTGGGCAGTCAGTGCAGGAAGCACCCGGGACTCAACGACTGGCTGATTTGGAGGAACACAGGAAACTGTCAAGACAAAGAAGCAAGCTGCAACCTCAGCCCTCCAGCCCACCCAGAACAAGTCCAGAAGACTTGTCCAGAAGTCCAGCAGAAGACAAAAGAAATTAGAAGTCACACACCTGAAATTTCTGAAATGATAGCAACTAAAGTAAAGAAACAACTCAGTGCTTATATTCTTCAATTAACTTTGCATGCCTATATCTGATAGTATGAGGGACTATTTAGAGGTTAACAATGTGCAATATAGTAACTATTGTTAATATCCTACTGTCTTGTTTTTGAAATCCAGTATCATTCTCATTGTTTTCGGTTTTGTTTTGTTTTTTTGTTACTGGGGATCAAACTCACAACCTTGTGATTTCAAGGCAGGCACTTGTGCCACTGAGCTAAATCCCTGGCCCTGGTTTCCTTTATTCTCTTTAAAATTAAAAAAAAAAAAAAAAAAAAAAAAAAGGTTATGGTTTTGAAGCAGAAATACTGACCTAACTACAGACATTATGTTAAATAAAGCTGCAGTCATTCTGTTCTCTGCCATTGAACTCAGATAAATCATGATTTGTCATCAAACTAAAACTTTCTGTGAATGTGACACAAACAACTTATCTATACACAACTATGCTCACTGCACAGGATACCCACTGTACCATAACTTTCAGTAAAAGCTTATCTCATTCTTGTAACTTGTTTACTACCTTATAAATAAGACAAGCTCTCTGTAATCAGCACCTGACTTTGGAGATTACTCCTCTTGGGTCTGCTAGTGTCAATAAAATTTCCTTTCTTCTCCTGAGCTCCTGGTTACTGCTGTTTAAATTTTTCCCACAAACGGTTTCTGGCTTTAGAAACCAGGGAGTTGTCAGTTGAATAGTGTGGGAAATCCAGTGTTACTTTTCTAATTATAAAAATTACTGATCCCAGCACTGGGGAGGCTGAGGCAGAAGGAATGTTGTGAGTTCCAGACCAGCCTGGGTTACAAAGTGAGCTCAAGGCCAGCTGAACTGCACAGTGAGACCTTGTGTCAAAAAGACAAAAATAAACAAATAAAAATAAATAAAATTACTGATTGTTGGGCCTATTATAGTGGCTCACACTGTAGTCTCAGATATTTAGGAGGCTGGGGTGAGAGGATAGCCTGATTACCACAAGAAGAAGAAAAAAAGAGGAAGAGGAGGGGAAGGAGATAGAGAGAGAAGGAAAAAGAAGGGAAAAAAAGAAGAGGAAAGGGGAGAGGAGAGGAAAAAAATCCTTCTGTAAAAAACTCAACCCTATGCCCAGCATGGTGGTGCCTGCCTGTAATCCCAGCATTTAGGAGACTGAGGCAGGAAGATCCTTGAGAGTTTGAGACCAGCCTCAACTTCATAGTGAAACCCTGTCTCAAAAAGATAAAAAACAGGGCTGGGGATTTAGTTCAGCGGCACAAGAGCCTGCCTGGCAAGCACAAGGTCGTGATTCAAAATAAATAAACACAAAACAAAACAAAAAAAACCCTCAACCCTGGGCTGGGGGTTTAGCTAGGCGGCACAAGTGCCTGCCTGACAAGTGTGAAGTCATGAGTTTGATCCCTGGACCGCCCCGCCCCCCCCAAAAAACTCAACCCTTATCTCCTGTAAGTTCACCTGTCTATGGAGAGAATGGCTGAGCAAGAAAGGGGTAATTGGGGCTGGAGATTTAGCTCCCCGGCATAGGCATCTGCCTTGCAATTGTGAGTTCAATCCCCGGTACGGATTAAAAAAAAAAGGGGGGGGGGTAATCATAAGTGGGTAAGTGAAGTATTTTTCAAGCCAGAAATCACTTGTGATTTTCCACAAATCTTTTCTCTGGGAGAGAACCTTGAATCAGCTTCCTTACATGTTGCTTGAGGTAGCCAAATGGAAATCACTGTTGGGAGGTCTGGGAGAAGATCCAGTTTAAAATAACTAAGATCGCTATCATGACTTGCCGTGGTAAGCCAATCTGTGCTTCCCAGACGCTGAGCATACTTTTATTTTGGCTTTTATCTTTTTCTCTTATTTTGCCCAGGTTCACTCTGCAGAGCTGGCTTCTCCCATTACCTCTTCGCCGCTCACTTTTCAAATAAACTTTTCACACCGTTAAAAAATAAAATAACCGAGATAGACAAGAGTAAACTTTTCCAAAATAATGTGCAATACAAAATTAACGCAGAATGCCACGCGCAGATTCATAAGAACAAAAGCACAGAAAAAAAGGATGGCAAGATTCTTCACCTCCAATTAACAATAACTCTGTCAAGCCAATCAACTTGCAAAGTGAAAAGTCTGATACTATCACTTCTAGCCTCTGTACCTAACCCCTTGCCAAGCGCTTGTTGCCAGGCTCTGAACTTACCGTGGAAGCCTCAAGTGGAGTTTCGGGAAGAGTCCCTGGGACCCCCATACCCCAGCCCCACCCCGTTCTTGGGATTGAACCCATGGCCTCGCGCTAGTCAGGCAAATGTCCTATTACTAAACTATATCCCTAGTTTTCATTCCGTGATCTCACCAAACTGCCAGGTGTGACATCAAACCTGCTATTCTTCTGCCTCAGCCTTTCTCGAAGCTGGGGTTATAGACATGGACTACCACTTCCAGTAATTAAAGGCATTTTTATTCATGTACTCGTTCTTTCGATGCGAGCCTATTTGTGTCAGGTGGGAGAATTAAGATGAAATTGAGGCCATAAAACCTTTTACGGGAGCGTAAAGCCTCACTCCTGCCGGTCTTGGGGACACGATCCACCTTTTAAGGTTCACCTCTGCAGCCGAAAGTAAGTCCTATTGGTTCCATGACATATGCTTCGCGGCGTCCACTGGACGCGCGGCCGCCGCCAGCGCGGTCGCCCTGATGGTGGCGGGGCAAGCGCGGCAGGCACCACTCTCGGGCCTCTGCCCGCTGGAGCGTGAGGCGCGGGTGCCGGCTGGGGATCGCCAGCCGCGTACCTTCCTGCGGACATGTGCGCGGCCGGGGGACGACACCTATCCAGAACGGGTGTCCGCAGCCTCACAGCCAGAGCTCGGGAGGGCCCCTCTCGGGGAAGCTGCCCCCGAGGTCTCCCGGCGGCCCAGGCATCAAGGGCTCCTCTAGATTCCAGGAAAAAATACTTCCCCCGTGTTGAGGTCCCCGCTGATGAGGGCGGAAGTGGTAAGACAGACGTGTCCTGGGCTCCTTTCCCAACGCCAGAAGGCCCCCCGCAGTGGGGGACCGGCGAGCTGAGCCCCTTGGGGCTCCTGGAGCTTAGTGGGGCCCGTGGCTCTAGAAAGCTCATTGGAAAGTAGTGGCCTGAGCCAAGGGCGGAATGTAGTGTGGTGTGGCCGTAACCACCGCAGTCAGGCGCCGCTACGGACAGCCCCGTGGAGGTTGGTCGTCAGGGCCTGTCCAATTCCGCTGCACCGCGCCGCTTAGGGGGAGACCCCGGCAGGAGCCCCAGGGCAGCTACGGGGCGTCGGAGGCTACTGGCGCCGCCTTGGCCGACTCTGCTATCGGGGTGAGGACCCCAGCGTTGTGGCGGAAAAAGACCCCAGCAGCTAGGCCCTCGCGCGGCGTTGCCATGGAAACAAAGTAGCGCGCGCTCAGCGGAGGCCTGGGGTGGGCGGGCTGCGGGAAGAGCTAGCGCAGGTTCGAGAGGAATACATAGCAGAGGCCGACCCGGCCCTTGAGGATAGATAGACCTGGCAGGTGTGGGGGATCGGGAGGCTAATGGAAGTGGAACCAGTAGGCATTCATCCGAGTGTCCTCACCCCGGAGTCATGAGTTGATCCCCAGTTTCTGTAACTGCAGGATTCCTCCAAACAGGTCCTTCTGCCTCAAGGATGACAATTCTAAGGTACCCTCGAAGTTGGAGCTGCCAGTGGTTGCCAATCCTGATACTGCTACTGGGCACAGACCGTGGGCCGGGGGTGCAAGGTGTGACACACTACAAGACCGGCGACCCTGTCATTCTATATGTCAACAAAGTGGGACCTTATCATAACCCTCAGGAAACTTACCACTACTACCAGCTTCCAGTGTGTTGCCCTGAGAAGATTCGTCACAAAAGCCTTACCCTGGGTGAAGTGTTGGATGGGGACCGAATGGCTGAGTCTTTGTATGTGATCCGCTTTCGGGAGAATGTGGAGAAGAGAGTTCTGTGCCATATGCAGCTCAGTTCTGCACAGGTCAGCCTCTTCTTGTTGGTTGTCACTTAGTCCTTCTTCCCAGGAACTAATAATGCCTTGCATTTATGCTTCAGGGTACCTTTATGAGAAATTATCTGACTTCATTCTAAATACAACCCCATGTGACAGACAAGGCAGATGATATTATCCTCATTCAATTGACTAAGAAATATATTTGCTCAGAAGTGGCTTTTTTAATATTACATAATGAATTGCACAAGCTGATTATCATTAGAGCTCAGGGTTCCTTCCTCCGGGGTTCCTTCCCTATTGGCAGTAAAGTGCCAACCATTACTCCTGTGTAGTTTTCCTTCCTTCTACAGCTACCTCTCTGCATTATCTCAGTTGTTTCTACCTAACCTGCCCTGTCTTCATTTTTTTTCTTTAACAAATCCTGGCAGGTAGTCTATTCCAGTCTTTTTTTTCTTCTTCTTTTTTTTTTTTTTTTTTTTGTGCTAGGGATTGAACTCACAACTTTGAGTGTGTCAAGCAGGCACTTATGCTGCTGAGCTAAACCCCCGGCCCTATTCCAGTCTTTATTACACTTGCCCCTCTCCTTTTTCTACTGTCAAAGCCATTCTTGCTTTTTTAATGGGGTTTAGGGTCTTTTATGTGTACTAGAATCTATACTAGGATCTAATTAGGGGACACTTTTGTACTCCAGTGGGCACTTGCCAATATCTGGAAACATTTTTGATCGTCACATCACAGGGATAGTAGTGGCATGTAGTGGGTAAAGGCCATAGATGGTAAATCCTACAGTGCATAAAACAGTCAGTGCCCCTGTATAACAAAGAATTATCCAGCCCCAAATATCACTAGTGCTGAGGTTGAGATAGCATATTCTAACCCCTGGCCCAAAGAGGCCTTGTATGACTGACTCCTGACTTGCTCTTATAGGTGGAGCAGCTGCGCCAGGCAATTGAGGAACTGTATTACTTTGAATTTGTGGTGGACGACTTGCCAATCCGTGGTTTTGTGGGTTACATGGAGGAGAGCGGCTTCCTGCCACACAGCCATAAGATAGGACTCTGGACTCATTTGGACTTCCACCTAGAATTCCATGGAGATCGAATTATATTTGCCAATGTTTCGGTACGGGATGTCAAGCCCCACAGCTTGGATGGGTTACGATCTGATGAGTTCCTAGGCCTTACTCACACTTACAGTGTACGCTGGTCTGAGACTTCAGTAGAACATCGGAGTGACAGGCGCCGTGGTGATGACAGTGGTTTCTTTCCCAGAACATTGGAAATCCACTGGTTGTCTATTATCAACTCCATGGTGCTTGTGTTTTTACTGGTAGGTTTTGTGGCTGTCATTCTAATGCGTGTACTTCGGAATGACTTGGCTCGGTACAACCTGGATGAGGAGACTATCTCTGGAGGCTCTGGTGATGACTTTGACCAGGGTGACAATGGCTGGAAAATTATCCATACGGATGTCTTCCGCTTCCCTCCATACCGTGGTCTGCTCTGTGCAGTGCTTGGCGTGGGTGCCCAGTTCCTGGCTCTTGGCACTGGTGAGGTGATAAGAATTAATTGGGGGTTTCTTTTAAGGAGTAGATAGCTCGTTAGGCCTGTGCTGCCAAGTTTGGTGGCACATGCCTGTAGTCCTACCCCCTCAGGCCCTGAGCAGAGATCACATGTTTAAACCCTATCTCAAAAAAAATTTTTTAAAAAAACTTCTTTTTAAAAGGCTGGGAATCTAGGCCAGGGATTTAGCTCAGCAGCCTAAGCACCTGCCTGGCGTTGCTGGGTGCAATGGCACACATCTGTAATCACAGCACTTGGGAGGCTAAGGTACAAGGATTACCATGAGTTTGAGGCCATCCTGGCTACAAAGTAAGTTCAAGGCCATCCTGAACAAATAGCATGACCCTGTCTCACAAAAGAAAAATAAAATAAATAATAAGGCCTTAGGATATAGCACAGGCTAAGGCCTTAGGTTCCATCCCCAGTACTGTAAAAGGAAAAAGGTCTGCTGAGTCCCTATCCAAGGTAAAGGGTAGACCTAGGGGTTATAGTGGCTTTAGTGAGGATGTGTGTATTCTATTGTGTTTTTTCTGGACAACAGATTTGGGCTAGATTGTTTTTCTGGTGGCACTGGGTCTGGAGGAAGGGATGCTGATTCTTCTGATATTGCAAAGAGTGGAACAGGTGAGACCTAACACAGGCTTTCTACTACCCCCTTATAGGGATCATTATCATGGCACTGCTGGGCATGTTCAATGTGCATCGCCATGGAGCCATTAATTCAGCAGCCATCTTGTCATATGCCCTGACTTGCTGCATCTCTGGCTATGTGTCCAGCCACTTCTACCGGCAGATTGGAGGCGAGCGTTGGGTGTGGAACATCATTCTTACTACCAGTCTATTCTCTGGTGAGGAGTGCTCCTTTTCTGTGAGTCTGCTTGGACTTAAGAACTCAGGACACCTGCCAGGTGTGGCAGTGCACGCCTGTTATTCCAGCATTCGGGAGGCTGAGGAAGGAGGATTGCTGTGAGTTCAGGGCCAGCCTGGGCTACAAAGTGAGCTCAAGGCCAGCCTGAACTGAGACCTTGTCTCAAAAAAACAAAACAATAACACAAAAAACACATCACAGTGAGGCTTTAACTCAAGAAATATAAGCCAAAAAAGAGAGAAGGAGGAGGAAGGATGGAAGGAAAAAAAAGAAAGATTTCTTTTGAATAAAAGTTTTTAATACTTCAGGCAGTGTGGTAAGCACCTGACATATCTTCATCTCATTAAATCCTCAAAATAACTATGTAAAGTAGATGGCAACATCTCCATTGGTCAGATGAGGAAACTAAAATTCAGCCTAGCTAAATAACTTGCCCAAGATTATACATCTAAAACGTAGTGAGCCATATTTCAGACTCAAGCAGTCTAAATCTAAGGCCTATATTCTCAACCATTATATTTAAATAACTTGAACTTCTTTTTCTTTCTTTATTTTGGGGGGTACCAGGGATCAAACTCACAACTGTGTGCTTGCAAGGCAGGCGCTTATGCCACTGAGCTAAATCCCCAGCCTCTGAATTTATTTTTTTATACCACCTCTTTATTTTGAAGAGAGACATGTCTGTAATGTCACAGTGCTCCAGAGGCTGAGACAGGAGGGTTGCTGTATGAGTTAGAGGCCAGCCTGAGATACAATGAGTTAAAGGCCAACATGAACTACATAGGAAGTCCTGTCTCAAAAACCAATAAAAATAAAACAAGCACACACAGTTTTAAAAATAATAATAATCAGCATTCTGAATCCCACTTGTTCTTAAGTGATTGATTTATATATCATTACATTTATATTTGAAGCAGGGCTTTCTGAAAACAGGACATTAATCCAAAGGGATGTCTTTATCAGCAATCACCATTGCCTCAGCAAGACAGGCCACTGGAGGATTTGTGTCACTCCCAGGTCATGATACAGCAACAACTACCTTGATGACACTGGGTCAAGAAGAGGGTACCAACAGGATTTAGGAACAAAGGGATATCAAAGGGTGGAGTTGAAAGCAAAGGCTTTTATGGACATCCAGAAGCACGGGTGGTTCTGAGAGTGGCAGGCTGCTTCACTCCCCACCTTAGGTCCAGTCTGAGTGCCCCAAGGGATGTCGCTCCTAGCACTGACCCTCCCTCTGGGGGCCATCCCTGCAGTGCCTTTCTTCTTGACGTGGAGTGTGGTGAACTCGGTGCACTGGGCTAATGGTTCAACACAGGCTCTGCCAGCCACCACCATCCTGCTGCTTCTGACGGTCTGGCTGCTGGTAGGATTTCCTCTCACTGTCATTGGAGGCATCTTTGGGAAGAACAATGCCAACCCTTTTGATGCACCTTGTCGCACCAAGAACATCGCTCGGGAGATCCCACCCCAGCCTTGGTACAAATCCACTGTCATCCACATGACCGTTGGAGGCTTCCTGCCATTCAGGTATCCTCCCTTTATTCCATGGCCATCATACTCCGGTCCTTGACTTTCCCACTTACCCATTACCATAACCCAGTGATAAACCCTGGTTCAGCAGTACAATTAAGAGCTCATTAAATGGCTTCTACTATCCCCAGAAAGGACCAAACGTCAGTCAGTTCAGATATGGCAGTATCTTACTTGTAAAGCTCTCCTGCTTGAATAAGTAATCCAATGAGCTTTAAGGCCCACAGGATACCTGTAAGCAGCAAACAGAAACGAAGTCCTGATTTATATTAGTATTTATAGGCATCCTGTAGGGTTTAAAGCCCAATTAATTACTCATTCAACATGCTCACCACCACTTTGTGCCAGGCATGTAATGTTGGAAAATAAATAAGATCTTTATTTTTGATCTGTCAGAGAAGATGTTTATGAAATGAGAACAGCTTATCATAGACAAGAATATCCCTGAGGCCAGGAAATTTGGGGCAGAGGATGGTGTGAGTTCACATTCCTTAGTGACCAGCTACGTGGGAGGCCGTGGGTTAGATTTCAGCTCGTGGTGTGAACAGCTCACGGCCTTTTAACCCTGTGTACCATCTCTTCTCTTCACAGTGCCATCTCAGTGGAGCTGTACTACATTTTTGCTACAGTCTGGGGTCGAGAACAGTACACTTTGTATGGCATCCTCTTCTTTGTTTTCGCCATCCTCCTAAGTGTGGGAGCTTGCATTTCCATTGCACTCACCTACTTCCAGTTGTCTGGAGAGGATTACCGCTGGTGGTGGCGATCTGTGCTGAGTGTTGGCTCAACCGGCCTCTTCATCTTCCTGTACTCAGTTTTCTACTATGCTAGGCGCTCCAACATGTCAGGGGCAGTACAGACAGTAGAGTTCTTTGGCTACTCCTTACTCACCGGTTATGTCTTCTTCCTCATGCTGGGCACCATTTCGTTTTTTTCTTCCCTAAAGTTCATCCGTTATATCTATGTTAACCTCAAGATGGACTGAGTTCTGAGTGGCAGAACTATTTGACTTCTCTCCCTTTCTTCATGCCCCACTGACCTCTCTTAACAGCTTCTGTTATTACTGGGTGACTGAATTGTGTGATGGCAGTGTTGCCTGTCCCTTTCCCCTTTGGGCCTCCCTTCCCCACAGAAGGCCTGGAAATTAAGAATCTCTATGATATAAGGAATATATATTTGAACTTTTTAAGTTGCCTTTAGTTTGGGTCCTGATTTTTCTTTTTACAAAATTATCAAAATAAAATTTATTAAGAAAAAGGATCTTGTAGTTGGAAGTTTTGGTCTGCTATCGAAGCTCGAGGCCTGTGGTTAGGAGCACGATCCCTTGGAAAACTGGCTCCATCTCTGAATGCACTGAACTCGAGGTCTTCATAGAAGCTGGGAACTTTCAGCAGGAGGAACGCACTTTGCCAGGGTCCAGTTTCTACCGCCCAGGCGTCACTCTGCCTAACGGAAGCCGCAGAGCCAGGGGTCTTTGTAGGAAGTGAGTCGAATCACCAAGGCAACGGAGGGGCGTGTAGTAACGCCCTTTCCGCCGGAAGTGGACTCAGCCTCTCCACGTGCCGTTCCTCCCCTTCCCGGCTTGGTGGCGGCCGCTCGGCCGCTGCCATGGAGCCGGCGGGCCTGGAGGCGATCCTTCGGGAACTGCTCTTGCCGGACACCATGCGCATCCGCCGGGTACGGGCAGGCAGGACCGGGCCAGGACGAGTGGGAGGCGGCGGGAAAAGCCAGACTCTGATCCCCACCCTTCCTCTAGGCCACAGAACAGCTACGGATCGCTCTTCGTGACTCCTCAGCATTGCCCGCGCTTTGTGACCTGCTGGCCTCCGCGAGCGACTCTCAGGTGAGACACCTGCCCCTCCTTGTCGAGCTTCCTACTGTGTACCACTGGCCAGCCCAACTCCCACCCTCTGCGATTTGTTCAGCATCTTCCTGCCCCTGTAGACCGTCACATGCCTGTCTATGCGTCCTAGATCCGGCAATTCGCAGCTGTGCTGACCCGTAGAAGAGTGAGCACTCGCTGGCGACGCCTGCCATCCGAGCAGCGGGAGAGGTGGGCTGGGGGCGGGAGAGGTGGGCTGGGCGCGGCGTGAGGGTAGGACAGGCCAGGCGAGGCGCGTCTCAGGCTGACGGAGCACCAAACACCTGCCACCTCTCTTCCAGACTCAAGTCCCTGGTCCTGGCGGCCCTGCAGAGAGAGACAGAGTAAGTGGCTACCACCTTTTCTCAGGATCCTAACTGGATCCAGAGAGACTCTCTGGGTTTCAGGTTTCTCTTTGAGCTTCAGACTGAGACTTGGTGGCAGGAATTTCCATTCTACAGTCAAGTAGAGTGAAGTTCTAAGTCTGTGTTGAAGATTAAAGTTCTTGAGAATGAATGATGATCTGCCGACTAGAGAGAGAAGAATGAGGCTACACACTCACCATATCTCACACACACACACACACACACACACACACACACATATTCCCCCTCCCCCCAATGCCATTGGGCTCCCTGTGAGCTGTTCATCTTCATCTTGGTAAAGACTTTGTGCCCACAACTCCTGAAGATTTCTTTCCTGGCTACCCCTTCGAGTCTAGGATGCCATGTCAGTCAGCTCAGGCTGTTGGAGGATGACTGCAGGGTTGTCTTGTCTTTGCAGACACTGTGTGAGCCTTAGTCTGGCCCAGCTCTCAGCCACCATTTTTCGGAAAGAAGGCCTGGAGGCCTGGCCTCAGCTCATGCAGCTTCTTCAGCACAGTACTCACAGCCCCCAAATCCCTGAGAGAGAGGTACTGTTGCACTGTTGGCAGGAGGGAAGGACCAAGAAGCTAGATAGGCTGGGTAAGCTTTTCCTTTCCATCCTCTGTTCCTGACCAGATGGGGCTTTTGTTGCTGAGTGTGGTGGTGGCTTCCCAGCCTGAGGTCTTCCAACCTCACCACCGAGAGCTTCTTCGGCTTCTGAATGAAACTCTTGTTGAAGTGGGCTCTCCTGCACTACTGTTCTACTCCCTGCGCACTCTGACCACCATAGCTCCCTGCCTTGGCTCTAATGACTTGGTGAGACACAAGCCCTCACTTCCCTGACTTTATATCCTCAGACTTCCATGTCCTCACCCTGGTTGGGTTCAGGGGTGCTTCCAATTTTTACCCTGGCTTTTGTTTTTCCTATCAGTTAAAAGAGAATTCTAGGGCGCCTGATCTTACTGGTGTGCCTAGGGTGCTTCTCCTTAAAAGTCCAAGTGTGAGGAAGCTGTCAGTTTCTGGGTCCTGAGATTGGGCTGTTTCATGCTCTCTGTGATTAAGCTTGTCCTGTGTTCCTCAGACCCTTGCACGGATGTTGGTGCCTAAGCTCATCGTGGCTGTGAAGACGCTGATTCCCGTAGATGAGGTAAAGACAGGTGGGAAGGAGCTGCTTCTGTTGGAAGGAACTTGCAGGAGCATCCACCTTGGTTCCATGAAGACCGGTGTGGTAACCCTGAAAATTGTCCAACAGGTAAAGGCCTGTGAGGCTCTGGAGGCCCTGGATGAACTGCTGGAATCAGGGATGCCCATCGTTACCCCCCACCTCTCTGACATCCTCTCATTCTGTTTGGAGGTGAGCCAGGGGTAGGCATGGCATTTGCTATTTGTTCTAGCAGTTTCCTTGTTTGTCTCTGATTCTCATCAGTCTCTGGGCAGGTGGCTAGAAATGTGGCCCTGGGAGATGCAATCCGTGTGCGAATTATCTGCTGCCTCACTTTCTTGGTCAAAGTCAAAAGCAAGGTGAGTGCCCCCTGATCTGTGCCAGCCCCTCCTTCTCTCCACGTGTGTTCACACAGCCAGTTCTTCACTTCATCTCAGGCATCTAAAATGAGTCCAGCTCTCGCCTGGGAGATTGGGAGTCTCCTGCTGTATTCTTTGTTGCCCATAAGATTAGGATTTTTAATTCAAGCCCACCCTGGGAACAGATTCTCAGGAACATTGCTCTATTTTTCCTGCTCAAGGCCTTACTGAAAAATCGTCTTCTGACTCCATTGCTGCACACCCTTTTCCCCATTATGGCTGCTGAGCCACCCCTGGGCCAGTTGGATCCTGAGGACCAGGATTCTGAAGAGGAAGAATTGGAGACTTGGCTGGTTGGGGAGACCCCCAAGCACTTTGCTGTACAGGTGGGATGTGGAACGGGCAGGGACAAGGTGATAGGTGGCTGTGAGAGGCTGGGGAAGCAGACATGGATGGAGTCACGTGGTCTCCCCGACTTTTCTCAGGTTGTGGACATGCTGGCGCTGCACCTCCCCCCTGAGAAACTCTGCCCCCAGCTGGTAAGTGTGGTTGTATCCTAGTGTCCCTAGTGCCAGCAGTATTTGGTTCCCTGATACCAGGGATGTTTGGGCCTTGGTAGGTGTGATAGGAATGGGCAGGCTCTTGCTGGGTTTCTGGAGAATGCCCCATGCTCCTTAGATGCCGATGCTGGAAGAGGCCTTTCGGAGTGAGAGTCCTTATCAGCGCAAGGCTGGGCTGCTGGTATTGGCTGTGCTGTCGGACGGGGCTGGTGATCACATCAGGCAGAGGTATGCATTCTGTGGTCCCAGCATGGGGGTGGGCCCTGGGGAAAAGGGTTGCACATCCCATGGTAGTCCTGGTTTACTTGGAGCTCAATTACTGATAGCATTAACCAGCATTAGCAGTTCCTCTTACTCTTATGTCCAGGTTTGGAAGATAAATGGCCCCTCAGCTGCAGGGACCAGGGAACAGTGCTCACCATCTGGTGACGGGGAAAATCTTGGTTTTTTTTTTTTTTTTAGGGAAAATGAAGAGGATAGGTCAGCCTAGGGCTATTACTTCTTGCCCCTCAGACTGTGTCTTCTTGTCCTACTCCTGTAGGCTGCTGCCACCACTGCTGAAGATTGTGTGTAGAGGCCTGGAGGACCCTTCACAGGTTGTTCGTAATGCTGCACTGTTCACCCTGGGCCAGTTCTCAGAGAACCTACAGGTCAGTAAGGCTGAATGTGGGCAGCTGCCACTTGAAGAGTTTCCTGACCTGTGCCAGCTTCCCATCAGCTTTCATCTTGTTAAGCAGCCTTGCTGCCATTGGCACTCAAGGGTGTCTGCTGCAGCTGAACCTAACTGGGCCCCTGCTTGCTCCTTCTCCAGCCACATATCAGCAGCTACTCAGGAGAGGTGATGCCCCTGTTCCTGGCCTACCTGAAGTCGGTGCCTCCAGGGCACACACATCACCTAGCCAAGGCCTGCTATGCCCTGGAGAACTTTGTGGAGAACCTAGGTATGGATAGCAGTGAAGACCGTGGGGGAGGGAAACGAAGCTAGAGCTTTGACTTAAGGGAGCAGAATGCATATTTCCCTGAGTCACCGCTTGTAGTGGGAGAGGGGTGTAGAAGGGCTGCTAGGAAGTCAGCTTGGCAGGAAGTGGACTTGCAAAAAGTGGAGACTCAGGTTGGTTGATTGAAGGAGTGTCCTCTCCACAGGGCCCAAAGTGCAGCCCTACCTTCCGGAGCTTATGGAGTGCATGCTTCAGCCTTTGAGGAACCCCAGCAGCCCCCGGGCCAAGGAACTGGCTGTGAGCGCCCTGGGAGCCATTGGTGAGGACCGGGAGGCAGGAAACAAGGGCATGGAATTTACCCAGAGAGCCTGTGGCAGGTGGTCACTACCCCCTTTCCCACTCTGAATCTGCCTTTCCATCCTGCAGCCACGGCTGCCCAGGCCTCTTTGCTGCCCTACTTCCCTGCCATTGTGGAGCATCTGCGAGAATTCCTGTTGCCAGGACATGAAGACCTTCAGCCTGTGCAGATCCAGAGCCTAGGTGACTGAGGGGCTACCAGGCAGGGCTCCTGATGCCAGGGGAGAAACACTGTTCAGCTAGTGCACAGCCATCTCTCCCAGGGTAGCAAATTGTCTTCCTTTGTAAGGAAGAAGGCATTCTCCATGCTGTACCTGGGAGTAGGGCCAGATTGTCTGTAAATTCCTCCTAGTTGCCTTTTTTTTTTTTTTTCTTTCTGGTACGAGGATCAAACTCAGGACCACGTGCTTATAAAGCAGACTCTTATGCCACTGAACTAAATCCCCAGCCCAGTTGGGTTTTTTGTTTTGTTTTGTTTTTTGTTTTGGGGGGTTTTTTTGATACTGGGGATCAAACTGACACCCGCATGGCCATTTTTTTATCTCTTAGCCCACCTGCACGTCCAGGTGCTAACTGAACCCTTGTCCCCACAGAGACACTGGGGGTACTGGCACGAGCAGTGGGGGACCCCATGAGGCCCCTGGCTGAGGAATGCTGTCAGTTAGGGCTGGGCCTATGCGACCAGGTAGACGACCCTGATTTGCGGCGCTGCACGTGAGTGACCCCTTTATCCTGCTCCTGCCCCCACCCCATCCTTGGATTTTTGGGTCACAGCCAAGATTCCCTGAGCTCTCTCATCCTGTCTGGCTCCAGCAGGCAGCACCAAACAGCTTCTGTCTGTCTCTTAATAGTTACAGTCTGTTCGCAGCCTTGTCGGGGCTGATGGGTGAGAGCCTGGCACCCTACCTGCCACAGATCACCACACTCATGCTGTTGTCACTGCGTTCCACTGAGGGCATTGTGGTGAGCAGAGGGTGGCCATTGGCTGGGCCACGTAGACAAGGGTAGCCCTGTGCTGAGACTAATCCCCTGGGCCCAGCTAAGTCAGAGATCCCGCTGTACCTCCTTCATACAGCCTCAGTATGATGGAAGCAGCTCCTTCCTTCTATTTGATGATGAGAGTGATGGAGAGGAAGAGGAGGAACTCATGGATGAGGATGCAGAAGAGGAGGACGACTCTGAGATCTCAGGGTACAGAAGGATGCTTAGAGACGTTCAGGCTTTGATGGGGGCCAGTGCTGCCCTGCTGTAACTGGTACCAGATTACTGTCTGGTCCCTCCATTTTCCGCTAGGTACAGTGTGGAGAATGCCTTCTTTGATGAGAAGGAAGACACCTGTGCTGCCCTAGGGGAGATCTCCATGAACACCAGGTGAGCACCAGCCCTTTCCTGGCACTGGGATCCTTGCCTGGGAGCCCTTCCCCAGGACTGTGTGTCTGTCCACAGTGTGGCCTTCCTTCCTTACATGGAGAGTGTTTTTGAAGAAGTATTCAAGCTGCTGGAGGTGAGCTGGCTAGCGAGAAGGATGGATGGCTCCTTGGCAGTGCTGACCCTGCACCAGTAAGCAAACCCCCGTTCTCTGTTACTCAGTGTCCTCACCTGAATGTGCGGAAGGCAGCGCATGAGGCTCTGGGTCAGTTCTGCTGTGCACTGCACAAGGCTTGTCAAAGCTGCCCCTCGGAACTCAACAGTGCTGGTGAGAAAGGCGAGGCCAGGCTGGGGACTCTGGAGGAAGGAGCAGGGCCTGACTGGGGCTTTAGCCAATAATGTCCCCAGGTCTGCAGGCTGTTCTGGCACGGGTGATACCATCTTACATGCAGGCAGTGAATGGGGAACGGGAGCGCCAGGTGGTGATGGCCGTGCTGGAGGCCCTGACAGGAGTGCTGCGCAGCTGTGGGTCCCTTGCACTGCAGCCTCCTGGGCGCCTTGCTGAGCTCTGCACCATGCTCAAGGCTGTGCTACAGAGAAAGGTGAGCAGGGCAGGGGGCTGTGGGAGGATGTGCTGGGCCGGAGGAGTAGATAGTCAAGTACAAATCCAGCTCCTTGTACCCCTCCACCTCCAAAGGGGAAAAGGCAGGTGATCCTAGGCTTAGCCAAGCTACATCTTCCTACATACAGGTCGCCTGTCAGGATGCCGAGGAGGAAGAGGAGGAAGAACAGGTGAGAGCTACAGATAATGACAGGCAAGGCAGTCCAGCTAGTCCTTCGGGGCCAAGGGTAGACAGTATACTCAGCTTGGCCTGAGGGAGCCAGGGTTGCTGGGAGAGATTGGTAATGGCCACAATGATTGAATCCTGACCCCACTAAGGCAATGAACTAAGATGGGCATGAAGCAATAGGCAGGAGCAGGAGAACCAGGGCTGCAAAAAAGCCCAGTGTGGAAGCGGGGCACTCCATGAACTCCTGAAGCCACCTGTGGCAAGTGGCAGAGCAGAATGGAGAGGTATATAGTCACCGAGCTGGCCCAGGTGCTCCAACCCCTGACCTGGCTCCACAGGCTGAATATGATGCCATGTTGCTGGAACATGCTGGAGAGGCCATCCCTGCCCTGGCAGCTGCAGCTGGGGGAGACACCTTTGCTCCCTTTTTTGTTGGCTTCTTGCCATTTTTACTATGTAAAACGGTGAGTGCCCCCCTCTGGCTTCATACTACAGCTTACTCATGTACCTAATGTCCACTACACTGTGTCCCAGTCCCAGGCTCATTTGCAACCCTGCCCACAGAAACAGAGCTGCACAGTGGCGGAGAAGTCCTTTGCTGTGGGGACACTAGCAGAGTGCATTCAGGGTCTGGGTGCTGCCTCAGCACAGTTTGTGTCTCGGCTGCTCCCAGTGCTGTTGAGCTCTGCCCGAGAGGCAGATCCTGAGGTGCGGAGCAATGCCATCTTTGGGCTGGGTGTCCTGGCAGAGTTCGGGGGCCAACCTGCTCAGGAGTATCCTTGGCTTGCAAGAGAGAGAGTGGGGCTGGGAGAGTGTTCCTAGGCTTGAGGAGGGATGAGGTCTACCTGTATCTGTGCCTGTTCCTTGACCAACAACCAGCTACTTTCCCAAGCTGCTGGGCCTCCTTTTGCCCCTCCTGGCACGAGAGCGACATGATCGTGTCCGTGACAACATCTGTGGGGCCCTCGCCCGCCTGCTGATGGCCAGTCCAACAAGGAAACCAGAGCCTCAGGTGAAGGAGAGGGCATGAAGCAGAAGTAGGGGGCAGGTGAAGGGGACAGGACTTGAGGCATGAGTGTCTGTGTGTCCAGGTGTTGGCTGCCTTGCTGCATGCCCTGCCACTGAGGGAAGACTTGGAGGAGTGGGTCACCATAGGGCACCTCTTCAGCTTCCTGTACCAGAACAGCCCTGATCAGGTAACCTTGCTGCCAGTGACACACAAATGTGATGTCCACGGAAACTGGTGCAGGGTTTCAGCTGTCCTTACACATACCCACTGCGGCGCCCTGTGTGCTAGGATAGGCAGCTAGTCCTGTGTGGGGGAGGGGAAGATCCTCTGCCCATAGTGTTTTTTGTCAGTAACCTGCATTTCTACCTCCTCCCTGAGTTTGTAATTGCCACTTCTCTGGCTTAATTTTCTTTTTCTTTTTTTTCTTTTTTTTTTTTGAGACAGGGTCTCACTCTGCAGTTCAGGCTGGCCTTGAGCTCACTTTGTAGCTCAAGTTAGACTCAAAATTACAATGATCCTCTTGCCTCAGCCTCCCAAGTTCTGGGATTACAGGCATGTGCCACCATGCCCAGCTATGAATAAAGTTTTACATGTAGCAGATAACTGAGTTTGGACTTAAGTATCACTGTTTTTGTGTCACCTTTGTCTTACAGCTTCAGAGCTGCTGTGAGTGTTTTGTTTTTAGTCTGCTGTGTTGGAGAGTGCCTGGTATCCAGTTTCTTTTGGTCTTGAGGCTGATTATATAATCATCTGTAGTCACACACCTCCTGTCTCCTCCAAAAAGTTATTACCATGCATTCTACATGTGTGTCCACATTTGTCTTAGATGCCTGTGGATTAGTATTGGGCTCAAACAGCCATGGTAGGAGACTGCTTGTCCGTTGTCCTGACCACCTACCATAGTGGCTGGGGGCCCGCCACTGCCCCTGAGTTGACCAATGTTTTCTCTTAGGTTGTGGATGTGGCTCCTGAGCTTTTGCGCATCTGCAGCCTCATAGTGGCCGACAATAAGATTCCGCCAGGTAAGGGTGCTAGTACTAGGTGGGGGCTGGGAGCGGCCGAGAATAGCAGGGCTCAAAGCACATGGGGCAGTAAGGGTTTGAGTCTAGTACTTCCTGGTAAGCTTTCCCTGTGCTCTCTCTCCCAGACACCAAGACTGCACTGCTGCTGCTGCTGACATTCCTGGCCAAACAGCATGCTGACAGCTTCCACACAGCACTGGGCCTACTCTCTGCTGAGAAGGCCCAGGAGCTGCAGGCCCTGCTGAGCCTCACCTAAACCTCAGAGAAGCTGAGCCTGCCCAGGCTCCAAGACCATTTGTCAGCCCGGTTCCAGCTCACACCTTGCCAAAGATTCTGGGCCTCATCTCCATCTGGAGTGAGCCCTGCTTGCTGCCTTACGTGGGTGTCCTTGGGGCTGGGTCTGTTACAAGTGGAGTCACAGAATTGTATTAGAATAAAGGCAGTTTGTCTACTGCTGGGACAGCAGCTCTGCAAGCAGGCAAGGTAGAGACGCACATCTAGGAATGAGGCAGGCAGTCTAGTGAGGCAGGATGTGGTTTAATGAAGCTTGTTTTTTAGTAGCCTTGTAAATGGTCTCTACCCTCTGTGGAATCTGGGCCCTGGCCGAATCAGGAGGCGCCCATATGGCTTCTCTTGTGCCACGTGAAAAATCTCCTGTGCCGAGAGCACTAGGCAAGAAAAGAGGAAAAAAACGAGAATAGTTTTTTAAAGAGAGAAGGCAGGTCACAGGGATTCCCTCTTGTGGCCTCTGTTCTGTGTGCCCCTCCCCTACTTTGCACACTCACATGCACACACACTCACCCAAGAGCAGATAGAAGACCCTGGCAGCCATCCTGCGAGGGCTGAGAGGTGACACCAGGCTGCTGAAGTCAGGCTCCCTGTTAGCCTGGAGCTCCAGTGCCACTGCTCTGTAGGAATAAAGAACTATTAGCTGAGGCACCAGCCTGTGTCCACCCCCACTGAGCCATCCTCTCCCCTGTACCTGTGCACAGCCTCCAGTGAGAGGAGCTCGGGCTCTGGTGGCAGTGCCAAGGGTAGTTCCACCGGGAGCTCAGGGAGCTCAGGCACCACTGGGAGTGCAGGGGGCTCTGGCTGCTCTGCCTCAGCCCTAGGAAAATAGAATTACAGTGAGATGAGGGGCACAGCCGTCTTTGTGGTTTCCCCTACCCTGGCCAGGGCTGCAGGCCTAGGCTCACACATAGCCTGCTGCTTACCACCGTTCTTCTGGGGGTGCAAGGCTGACTCGAGACTTTTCCTCTTCAGCTGCTTCTAGGGAGAGCTCTGGTGGGAGAAAGAAAGTGCTGAGAGGGGTTCTGGGTTTGGCTCAGTGGTAGAATGGCTAGCATGCAGGAGGCTCTAGTTTAGTCCTCAGCACCACAACAAAGCCATGTGATCCCCCAGTTTGACAAGATAACAGAGCTGTGTGTTGACTTGTCAGAAACATCTAGATAGGTGATCTGGAGGATCAATGTGTGCTTCTTTACATTGTACATCCTTGATGTGGTAAGAGTTAGCTGTGCAGTTGGAATAGTGACTAGGGTGGTGGTCCTCTTGCATAGGTGTTTTACCTGAAGACAGCATGAGGGGACCACTAGGCTCCTGGGCCTCTCTCAGGACCTAGAGATGAGAGAAAGGAAACTGAGACCCAAGCATCTGGGGCTTGGACCTCTGATAAAAGGATCGAGATCAGCAAGCTTGTGCCATTGATGTGTGGCAAAAGCCTGCTGGAGCTTAGGCAAAACAGCAATGAGGTGGTGTTACCTCGATCTCGCTCAGAGTTTCAGCCTTCCTCCTTTCTTCCTCAGCTGCTGCTTCCCTTATAGCAGCCTCCTCTTCAGCCTCCAGAGATGGTCTTCGCCTGATCGCTCTTGGGGGAACCTGGGCACAATGGCTCCAGAAATCTAGTAGTTCTGGGGGTAACCAACCAGCTGAGGAGGAGAGGACAGGGTTTGAGTCAACAAACATCAAAAGTGCAGAACCTGGGTTCTGAAGATCCCATGTGCCCAATTCCTGACATCCTTACGGAGAGTTGGGGTCCGGAACAGCTCCAGAGGGCTTACGATTGTCTTCTCGGGAGGCTGCACCATTGGCTGTGTGGAAGAGAAGGTCAGGAGCTTTACTGGGCAGCCATGCCTCAGTGCCCCTTCATCTCTGTTGTGTATTTTTCCAGGGTCTCAGGCCATCTCCCACTTTCAGGCTTATGACCCTGCCTAACCTGTTCATTGATAAAAGGACTTTTTAACCTGGTGCGCACTGGTGTGCACAGAAAGTTGAGTCATAATGCAAACACACATGCACTTTCTAGGGAATGGGAGCTCATCACTTTTACAGTGCTCCCCTAGGAGCTCTGAGGGCCTGCTTGACCTGTGTCTATTCCCCCAGCAGAACCTGGGCTGCACTCACACACTCCCAGCAGTGCGCTCTGGTTTGCAGTTGTTCCTGGAATTTCTCCCGGGAAATCTGAGTTTCCTTGTCCCAGAACAGTAACTGGCGGCGGCGGCGGCGAGGTGGTGGGCTCACAGGAGATGGGGGCCGCCTCTGCTGAGTGATAGGGGAGGTGGAGGCAAGGCTACCCATCACTCCCTTCCCTGTCACCTTGGAGGCCTGTTAAGGGCTGTACACTCTATCCCTTGGGGTTCCTGGGGAAAGGGCTTGGTCCAGGCTTCAAGAGCATACCTACCTGTTTGGAAAGTGAGGCCACAGTGAGGTATAGAAAAGGACATCTTTTACTGATGTGCACAAAGATTCCATGTACCAGTGACCCTGAATTTGGGGGAGCAGCTCTGAGAGGGGAGGGCAAAGAAGAGGAGGAGGCTCCTAAAGGATAATACTCACCTCTGGGCTGGGTGGGGCCGGCAGGCGCAGCTCCACTGGGGGAGTCACCTCTGCAATGCACCAGAGGTCCTGGCTATCCCATAAGCCCTTTCTGGTGGCCAAGACAAGAAGCTACAGGTTCCCCCCACCCCACCTCCCTTCAGCAGTTTGGAAAATGGCTTTTGTCTGCAGCAGCCATACAAATATTTCTACTAGACCACAACCCAAGCATTGTGGACACTCACCAGTGAGTAGGGCACTAGGCTCCCAGCCTACTGGCTTCAGCTCTTCAGGGACCAGGACCTGAACAGGAAGTGGCTCTCCAATACCTTCTATCCTATAGGGAAACAGGAGAAATTAGAAACACCTTTACCAGCACTGACCCTCCCTGGTCCAGGAACTGCTCTTACTGTGCAGGAGCTGGAGGTGAGATCGAGGGGACTACAATGTCAGCCTCCAGAGCCCGAGGCTCTTCCTTAAATTCTGCAGAGAAAAGATCAGAGCTCAGAAGACAGGAAACAAGATAAGAGCACTCCCAAGTCCCAGATTGTCTGTGCCAAGGATCTGACAATCCAGTGCAGGAGGGACCAGAGGCTGCAGGGGAGGCCTGCCTCTCCTATACTCCTCTAACAAGATCATTTCATCTTCTGCAATCAGCAGGTCCAAATCTCGTCGGCTGACCTCTGGGAGATCTTGTTCACCCTGTTGAGATAAGATTCAGGGGAAGGTACTTAATTCCATTTATTTGTTTGTTTGTTTTTATTGAGACAGGGTCCTACTACATAATTCAGGAGTGGCCTTGAATTCAGTATATATTCTATGCTGGTCTTGAACTTGCTGTGATCCTCCTCTGAGTGCCGCAATTGTAGGCATGCTCCATCACGCCTGGCTCATCAGTTCCATTTCTTTCGTTTTGAAATAGGGTCTCTATGTGTCCAGGCTAGACTCTTAACTCATGATCCTTCTATCTCAGCCTCCTCAGTGCTAAGATTACAGGCCTGGACCACTATGCCTGGTTCAATTCCAGGGCTGTAAAAAGTGAGTGGAAAGCCAAGCATGGTGGCACATGCCTGTAAATACCACTACGTGACAGGCCAGGACAGAAAGAGGTTAGCTCAGGCCACATAATGAGTTCAAGACCAGCCTGGATTACACAGCAATATCTTAAAAAAAAAAAAAAGTGTATCTAAGAGAGTGAATTTGAGATGGATGCCACAGAGCCAGGCCTAAGGAAGCCCATTGTGTGTAGTCAAGTGCCAGGAACAGGGACAGAAAAGAAAGAAATGGAGACAGAGAAGGCAAGACTGAAATGGACAGAGAAACATGCAAGGAGCCAGGGTCTAAGGCCCTATGTGCAGGGAAGTGACTCACCTCGATCTGCAGCATGCGTATGGGCTCCACCTCCTGGAGTGTGATGACCTCAGGAGACCGCACAGTGACCAAGAGCCTGTCTGGAGGGGCAGGAGAGTCATACCAGTCCCTCTGCTTTTTTTTCAAATTCCCAAACCCATTGTAGTGAGGAAAAATCAACCTGGGTTCTAGTCAGACCCAAGCCAGTCAGTGGCAACCTGGTCCTGAGTACACTTGATTCACCATGGGGTGAATCCTTACTTTCCTCATCCATAAACAGAAGTGAGAGTTCTGATCTCACAGGACTCTTGTAGGATGGTGATGGGGTTACACATATGGCTCCTGACTCAAAGATAGTTATTTCTTTAGTTCTTGCACCATCCTATGCCTCTCACCAGAAAGAAAGTTCTCTGCTGACCTGGCTTCTTGGGCTCCGTAGGAACTTCAGGAGGGATCTCCTCATGAACTCTCTCTGGGGCTGCAGCCTCTAAGAGATGGCGAATCTTTGGGGAGGAATTTGGGACAAAAGATATGATTCCATGTCAGCCCTCTATTTTCCCACTCTCGCACCATTCAGGCAATGAAAGATAATGTGAATCTCCCTTTATAGCTAATTCTTTTTTGGAATAGGGAGGATACTGGGGATTGGACCAAAGTTTCCTGCGTGCTAAGCAAAAGCTCTGGCATGCAGCTATATCCCCAGGACGATATCTAATTCTCATGATGTGGACTACAGCATGCAGGCAACCCACTTACTGCCTAGTCTCGTCTCCTCCTGTACCTGCGATCATCACAAGCCCTGAATTATCTTGCCTTTGTCAATTTAGGCAAGAAGTGCTGCATCTTTACGTCAAGTGCTGTAAGGGCCAGGTGAATAGGAAAGATTTGTGTGCGTGTGTGAGGGATACTGAGAATTGAACCCAGGGCCTTCACACTGATCTACATCTCCACTTCTTTTCTCTCTCTCTCTTTTTTCTTTTTCTTTTTTTTTTTTTTTTTTTTTTTTACCAGGGATTGAACTCACAACCTCATGCTTGTCAGACAAGCACTTAAGCCACTGAACTAAATCCCCAGCTTGCTCACTCTTGCTCGCTCTCTCTCTCCCTTCCTTCCTTCCTTCCTTCCTTCCTTCCTTCCTTCCTTCCTTCCTTTCTCTTTGTTTCTTTCTCTCTCTCTCTCTTAAATTTATTTATTTAATTATTTATTTATTTGGTACTGGGGATCAAACTCACGACCTTGTGTTTGTCAGGCAGGCACTTATGGCACTGAGCTAAATCCCTGACTCTTTCTTCTTTCTCTCTTGGTTTATTTCTAATTCATTTATTTGTTGAGACAGGGTCTTGTTAAGTTATTAAATTGCCCAAACTGGACTTAATCTTGCAATCCTCCTGCCTCAGCCTCACAGAGCACTGGGATTACAGACACACAATACCACACCCAGCTAAGTAAATAGAAAGATACCTGATACTGTGCAAATGGTCTGCTGGGGAAACACATTTGTATATCACCCAACCAGAGTCAATGCAAAGGATGAAACAGGCCCCAGTACAGTGCTGAGTTTCCAAAGAACATTTCCTTCTGAGAGGTTGGGATAAAGACTTTTTGGGAAAGGGTATCATTTAAGCTAGGTCTGTAAGGATATATAGGACTTGACTAGTTGAAAAGGAGGGACCATTATGGGCCAGGGAAACTTCTTTTGCATAAAGGAAGTGAATGTGGAGGGTGGGGGTCAGATGGTATATGGGAGCCAAGGATGCCCAGAGTACGTGCTGAGATAGAAATATGGGGAAGACCATCTGAACTGGAGCACAGAGCACACAAATGCCAGGAGCCACTGTCTGAATGTGGAATCAGGCAATAGGGGGACATTATCTAAGCTGTCGGGAGCTCTGGGAGTGGATGAGGAGGAAAGAGATGAGGAACGCCAGCACACAGATGATGAGCCCTGGATTTAGGCCTCCTTGGCAGTGGACACCATGTGGGGATGAGACGGACGAAGAGCTGCCTCAAGCAAGGAGGACTTAATTATCAGACTGGCCCTAAGTACACAAGTCCATGGGGCTTTGCCTGCATGGGCCCTTGATGACAGGCCCTTTGCCCTGTCTCCTGTGGGAGACAGCTATGCCAGGCTTGGTTCCCTGAACCTCAGTGTCAGACTGACAGGGACAGCACTCCCCTTCTGCACTGTCAGCTCAGGACTCTGAAGGATTCCAGCAATTGAGCCCTACCTGAGGGATTTCCAAAGGGCTGGGAAGTCTGGGGTCCACAGACATCATCCCAAAAAAGGGGTCTGGAGCATCTTCCAGGGCCTCCATCATGTCCAGGTGGCTGGGTAGCAGCAGGCTGGGTCTAAGGGAGAATGAACGCTGTTAGGGATGGAGACTGAGACAGGCTGAGGTTAAGCAGGGAGGTGCACCACCAAAGTCTGGGTGTCCCAGTCCGCAGGGGACACTCACAAGTCAGTCTCTACCATATCAATGCGGATCTGTAGCTGAGCCCGATGCAGGCGCTCCAGGATGTGCTGGATATCCTCTGTGAGCAGGAAGGGCAAGGTGGACAATCAGTCTCGCAGAAGGTGGCTCAACACCGGCCCAGCTCCCAGGTTCCCAGCCTTACCCACAAGGTACTGGCATTGTTGAGAGTAGACCCGGATGACGCCGATTTGGAGCTGGGCAGAGAGATAGAGAGAGAAGCGAGGCCTGGGCAGGCCGGGCATTGGCGGTTGCACTCGGACCAGCACATAGTTGAGGATTTCCTCGCTGGGGAACAAGGCGCGCCCTGATTATTGCTGCCATAGGACCAGCCCCTCAGCATTGCCCTCCCACGCCCACTCCAACCAGGCCGCCGCCCTGGGCCTTCCTCCTTGCCTTTCTGGGCCTTACCAGGTCTTAACCACATTCACCTTCAGGTATTCCCGTTTCACCAACCGGCTGCCGCGCGTGGCCGCCAGCCTGGAGGAGGAAAGCAGGTGGGCAGGGAAGGAGCACCATCAGGCTGGGCTTGTGGGCGCCCCCTACCTCCCCGGAGCACAGCAGCTGGGCGCTCACCAAATGGTGGCGAAGCAGCCGGTGTGGCGCTGAAGCACGTTGGGATAGTAGAACATGTTCTTTCGGATTTCAACCTGGACTCCCCCTCTCCTTGGTTCGGACCTCAATCGGAACTCTTTGGAGCTTAATGAAGCAATTAAACAGTGACGTTCAAACAATAGGGGATTACGACACAGAGACACAAGAGCTGCTACGCTGCTCTGCACGGGCCCAATGTGACTCGCCGGCCGACTGGGTGCATCGAACTTACTGGAGGTAAGACTGGAGATGCGGTGCTCCAAGGGGAGGTCCGAGGTGGGCCGCCGAGCAGCCACCAAGGAAACTGGTGGTCTTCGTAGCCTTCGCCCTCGAGCCCTGGGAGAGGCTGAGTGCCTCAGTCTTACAGTTTAGGTAGCGCTCCCGCAGGGTGGGGTCACGCGGCACACGGAGCATGTGCTAAAGTTTCCTTTGCACCTAGCTCCTCTTGGAGGCATCGCGGACAGCCAATAGAGAGCCGATGCCTGTGGAAACGCTGGCTTCTGTTGCCATGCCATTGCCAGGGTTCCAGGCCGCAGAGCCTTGGAGACTGACAGTGAACCAATCAGAAGAACCTCGGCGAGACATTGTGAGATGTCCTGGCCAATAGGGTCTCATTCTCACCTTCAGTAACAAGGAGTTCTTAGAGTCTGTGCTGACCAATAATTGGTCCCTAGCAGGTAACAAAATGCCTCAACTAGTAGCCAGAAGTGGGGTCATGTCGGGGGCAACTGTCTGCTCCAGCTGCAAAGGAATAAGGGAGGGGCAGGCGCCAGACTTGTGTTTAGATGCTACCCTCTCCAGCAAATTCCACTAAGTCCAACTTTGCAGCCAAGTAGAGGGGAGCATGGGAGATCTCAACAGGGACATTTATTTTTCCTTTTTTTTTCTTTGAGATAGGCTCTCCCTATGTCATTCAGGCTGGCCTTGAACTCACTATGTAGCCTAGGCTGGTCTCAAACTCCTGGTGACCTCCTACCTCAGCCTCTCAAGTGCTGGAATTCAAGTGTGTGCAACCACTCTGGGTCTCCAAGGCCAATTCTTAAAATCTGAACAATTTACGTTGGGGGGCATGCTCCATCAAGGTCTTTGGACTTGTGTTCCTGTTGCTGAAATAAGACTTTAGATCTTTGTTAGATGGAGCCCATATTATTTGGCTTACAAAGACCATTTGTCTCAGCTGGGAGTGGTGGTGCATGCATGAAGTCCTACTGCTTTGAGAGCCCCAACCTTGGGCAATTTGTACTTCTAGTCCAGAGCCAACACTAGCTGTTTTTTTCTTTCTTTTCTTTTTTTTTTTAAGATAGGATCTTATTATGTAGTTCAGGCTGATCTTGAACTCGTGATAATCCTGTCTCAGCCTCCTGAGCTCTGGTATGACAGGCATGCTCTGTTGTGGAAAACAGGACACCAAACTTTTTCAGAGGGCACGAAGAACCAAAGGGGCACTCTGGAAAGGTGGAGAAAGGTTTATCTGACTGGCTTGGCTCAGAAAGGCTCCCCATAACTTCTGAGCACTAAACATACTGTCGCAGAGGTCTTTATTAGATTTGTGGTGGGGAAATGAGCCCAAAACAAAGGCAGTTATTAAAAAGTGACAGATTTATAATCTTAACCATTGGGCTCACCTCACTCAGGTAGAAACTCTCACTTGAGACTTATGAAAACCCCCTATTAGCCTATCAGAGTGTGGCCCTGGCTGGAGCAGGGGGCAGAAATTATCGCACTTCTTAGAAACTGAGGATCAAAGATCACCTTTACTTATGTAAGTATGTATGTATGTCTTCTTTGAGACAGGGTCTCACTATGCAGTTTAGGCTAGTCTTAAGCTCACTTTGTAGCCCAGGCTGCTGTCGAACTTGCAAGGATTCGCCTCCCTCAGCCTCCCAAGTGCTGGGATTACAGCAGTGTACCACCATGCCTGGTTTAGGATCACTCTTTAAAATATACCAGTTTCTTCTCAGGTTCTTGTTATGTAGTTCAGGCTGGCCTTAAACTCTTGACAACCCTTCTTCAGCCTCCTGGGTGCTGGGATTACAGGCATGCATCACCACATCCAGCCCCTGGCTGTGTTTAACATTCAAAGCAGGGACCTCTAGCAAAGAAATGTAGAGACCAGATTTTCCTATGTGCAATGGCTATAACAGCAGTTTAGTTGCAGGCTCAGTGACCCTCTTGGTAGCAGACACCAACCTTTTTGTTTGCTTGGTTTTGGTTTGTTTTGAGACAGTATTTCACTATGCACAGTAATTCAGGTGGGCTGTGAACTCACTATGTGGCCCAGGCTGACATCAAACTGTGACAAATCTCCTGCCTCAGCCTCCCAAGTGCTGGGATTATGGATATGGACCAGTACTTCTGGCCCTTACCTCTCCCTCATTTTGGTTGCCTAGTGAGTATGCCCCTGAAGAGTACCAGGCCCAGAGCTCATAGAGCCCAGGCAGCGTTGCACCTAGAACCTGTAGCAGAAGAGAGTAAAGGAGCTTAGAGATGTCAGTAAGAAGAGAACCCAAGTGCCCCATTCTAAATTTATATATCTATCATCTCCTATACCCTTGCTGTTCTCTCCCAGTAAATCAGACAGTAATTCCTCTTTGAATAACATTTTATTTTTGATCCTTTAAGAAGACCCAAGGAAAAAATATAAAGTGCTTAGCTTTAGAGTTAAGGCTTGGGGAAGAAGGAAAGGGCTCCTGAGTTAATACTACTTGGAAATTTCCCAGTTCTGTAGAGATAAAAGAGGGTATATCTTAAAAAGTTTTTTCAAAGGATAAAGTGTTCACCATCAGTCAGGGGACGTAGGACTTCAAGGGTTGATCACACCAGAGTCAACATAAAGGTGGATAAACAGTGGCAGATCAACAGTGTGGAAACTGAGTGCTTGCCAAAGGAGACGGGAGGGACAGGAGTGAAGTGGCAGGTGTGTCCCCTGGCTCTGCATCAGGAACTGAAAGGCTGTGTGCAATTCAGGGATCTTTGCAGTAAATGCCGGGCAAAGGCTTGCTCCATCTGTATCCAAAGAGATTGGGGCCAGGGCTCAGTTAACACAGCAGGGGTAGACACTCTCTCCGAGTGCAGCCTCCCCCAAGGGCCTCCTTCTCCTGAAATACCACCCCCCCATCAGCGGTGAACTCGGTCCCTGCTCTGACTCACTTGTACTGTGATAGGATTCTGTGCAGTATGGCTGGGGCCAGGGATCTTTTCCCAGAAATGCAGTGTCACCTGGGACTTGGGCTGGGGGCCCAGGCCCTGGGAGTACCTGCCAAAGTCTGAAAGAGAAAGGGTAAAGGTGAGAAGGGTGGGATACAGGCAAGGAGGGAATGGCAAGGAACCCATGATGAAGAGAGGTGTGAGTGGGGCTACGTGGAGATGGAGGCCAGAGCCTGAACTGTGGGGTCAGGAGAGATGTCGGGAAGCAAGCTGCTACCTACCCTGTACAAAGAGGTCAGGGAACCCCTTCCTCAAGAAGTGCTTAGAGGCACCCAGTTACTGGACAAGCTGGAAAACTCTCCCCTGGGAGAGCTCTGGCTGTGAACACCTCTGTTGCTGTCATTCTCCTAGCACCAGCACACCCAGGGCCTCGGGTACCCCACACTCCATGCCCTATGTTCCTGGCCCTCTCCTAAGGTCAGATGTAGAGTGGAGTGGCAACTGGAACTGGAATTCCAAGAGTGGATGGAGGGAGGATGCGACAGTCTCAGGGGACACCTTCAGTGTGGCGGACATGGTGCAGTAGGGCCAGGTGTGGGGGTACACTTGTTCTCCCACACAGGAAGAAGGGAAGTCAGTGCATGTGTAGAAGGGACCCACAAGGCTCAAAATCTCTGTGCTCACTTGTCCACACAGTCACGGAACCACTGTGTGCTTCAGTGTGACAGTGCTCCCCAGAATGTGACAGACATCCTTATGCTAGGTTCCCTGAACCTCATCTTCTGTGACCTTGGCTGGAAAGGGAGAGCCTCCAGGGCTGAGCCATGGCCATGTGGGATATGCACATGAGAGTGTAGCAATGCTAGCAGGACAGTCTGCTGGAGGACAGGGCAGTGGCAGGACCTACCAGGCCAGTCCCAGGGGATTCTAAGGTAGGAGGCTGGGCTCGGTTCCCAGCTCAGACAGCCTCACCTCTGTAAAAGCAGGCAGTTTTGAACAGCTCCACGCACTGGTAGCTGGGCAGCAGATGTAGGCCTGACCTGGTGGGTTCCTGAGGTGCATCCCAGGAGATGGGGATGGTACAGAGGCACTGCACAAAGAGGCCTCGGGAGTTGCTGGCCACCAGGATGCCTTTTTCGAGCTGGCTGAGCAGGCGCTGGCTGGGATCCCCAGGGTCAGGCTTGGGAAAAATCACTTGCTGTATGCTGCTCTCAGACTCTGAGGCCTCAGCCACAAGGCGACAGTCCAGGCTGTGCACTTGGTGTTCACTCACCACACGCCCACTGTAGATGAAGGTGAGCAGCAGCGAGAAGTCTGGGGATAGAACAGCCCAGCTGCACCCGGTGCCAGAGCAGCAGGTTGGTAGCAGCCCCACTGCCCCAGGATACAGCTGGTGAGCACAGGCGTTAGGAAAATGAAGCAGAAGGCAATGGAATTCAGTGTCCTCACTTTGCTAATGAGAAAACTGGGCCAAAGAGGGAAACCAAACAAGGACTGGGCAGGACTAGGGGGCTGGAGAAAGAGCTAGAACTTCCCAGGTTGAAAAAAAGTGCCCTTCAACTGGGTGTGGTGGCTCACACCTGCAATCCCAGCACTCAGGAGGCTGAGGCAGAAGGATGGTTGCTAGTTCAAGACCAGTCTGAGCTACAAAGTGAGCTCAAGGCCAGCTTGGACTGCATAGTGAGACCCTGTTTCAAAAAGACAAAGAAAAAAAGTGCCTTTATCTGGGCTTGGTGGCACATGCTTGTGATCCCAGCACTTGGGAGTCTGAGGCAGAGGTCTGCTGCAAGTTGACAGCCAGCCTGTGCCACATAGTTTAAAGATGGCCTACATAGAGAGCTGCTGTCTCAAAAAAAATCCCAAAGAGGGGGAAAAAAAAGTGTCCTCTTCTTCTTCTTACACCCTCCCCCAGCAGCCAGGGGCATCCTCTTAGGCTGTCCTACCATTCAAGAGAGTAGCTAATTTATAGTGTGCCCACATCACAGCTTAATGCCAAAGCTTCCCTGTTTATAAGAGGGTCCCCAGCAAATGGGCTTCTATTGAACATAAAGAAATCAATGTCTCACCAGGTTTGGTGGTACATGCCTGTAATCCCAGCTGCTCAGGAGGCTGAGACAGGAGGACTGAAAGTTCAAGGCTAGTCTAGGAAATTTCTTTTTATTTTTTGTCTTTTTGAGATAAGATCTTACTATATAGTTCAGGCTGACCTTGCACTCACTCTGAAGCCCAGGCTGGTCTTGAACTTGCAATGATCCTCCTGCCTCAGCCTCCCAAGTACTGGGATTACAAGCATGCACCACCACGCCTTGGCTCCAGTCTGGGCAATATAACAAAAACCTGTCTCAAAATAAGATAAGGCTAGCGATGTAGCTTAGTGGTGGAGCACTTGCTTAGCACGTGTGAGGCACATCAAAAAAAAGTCAATGTGGATGTCCAGGGAGCAGTGCATGTTAGGTTGTATTTAAAAAAAAAAAAAAAAAGCTTTGAGGAGTATGGTCAGGTACATGGAACTCTGTCCAGAAGCCAGTGCCTCTGTCTAAGGTAAGGCAGCTAACTGGACAAAGGACACGGTCAGAGGAATCAGACTTGGAAGGGAAAGGAGCAGGAAAGGGTCATAAATGCCAAGTACCTAAGTCCAAATCTGCAAGGAATGAATGCTCCAACGTATCCTCCTGAGTGGTGGCCTCAGTGCTGTCAATGCTGTCTGTACCTAGAATTGAGGCAGAGTGGGACTGGGGAATCCACGGGCCAGAGGGTATAGCACAGAGGACACAGAGGCAGGGGAATTGGTACCTTCCTGTGGTTCAGGGCTGCTGCCGCTGCTGCTGCTCCCACTGCTCCTGCTGTCTGGGTGGCCTGCTCCCCCAGCGTCTCTCACCGCCTCCTGCACGCACAGTGTCTGGCATCAGCCCACCTCTCCCTCTAGTTAACCGTCTTGCCCTCAGGCAGACTCAGTCCCCTCCCCAGCTCTCACATTACTGAAGGGGTCCTGGAGGTAGGAAGGACTAAGGGTGCAGCTCTTCAAAGTCTCTTCCTCCTCCTCTGTCTCTGGGGATACAGAACTGTGGTGTCTCTTTGAGGCTCTCTGGGTCCCGGACTGGGCTGTGCAATTGCAGAAGGGAGAGGAGCATTAGGGTCTTAGGAAAGAAGAGAGACAAGGGGTCTTAAGAGATGCACAGGACAGAGAAGCGGAACCTGGCCTGCTCCTAAAAAAGGCAGGGCCAGGGCAGGAGTCCGAGGGGCCTCAGGAGTTCTGCACCTCCATCCTTCCTCTGCAGTCTGCTGCGCAAGCGGACACTCACCAGGCAGGGTTTCCGGAGGCAACAGCCGATATACCTTGTAGGGCTCAGCAATATCCATACGGCCTCTCTCAGGAACCTCCTCAAATTCTGTACTCTTGTTGAGGGCACAGCGTAGACGAGTCTTCCAAACAGCAGGGCCTCCTATGTCCCCATCCTTGTACTTTCCCTTAAATATTGCCCAGGCCTAGTAAAGAGAGGATGTGAAAAGGCAACATGTTACACACCCAGCTGGCCCTCCAAAAGGGCCCAGGTCCGTGGCAATGTGGCCTGTACAAGTGCAAGGCTGTAAGCTCAGATGGGCTTGAGCTAGGTTTGTGTGCTGCTGCTTTTCCGAAATATTTGTCTGCAGTCCTGGCGGTTGAACCCAAGGCCTTCCCATTGAGCTACATCCCAAATCCTTTTTGAGACAAGGTCTATGCCAAGTTACCCAAGTGGGACTCAAACTGAGGCTCTTTCTGCCTCAGCCTCCTAGAGTGCTGGGATTATAGGTACGAGCCACCATACCCATTACCATTTTGAAATCCTTAATAATATTTTAATGTGGGTTCTGCATTTTCATTTGGTACTGAACTCCACAAATAACACAGATGATCCTACTATCCAATCTATGAAACTCAGAGAGAGAGACCAAAGGGTTTGAAGGCAAGCACACCAGTGTACACTCCATCCCCGAGGGGACAGTGCTTCTGGGCATTTTCACCTTGAAGAAGAGGGCATCCTGGTCCTCCCGGAAGTCCTGCTTGCCTGCATGCTTCCAGGGAATCCGGAACATGGTCTTAGCTGGCTCATCATCCCAGCACACCCCTGGGAACTGCCCACTCTCCACTTGTTCCACCACCCAGTTTCGCAGCTTTCGGGTGCTGCGAGCCCTGCCTGATGCCATCCTGGGAGACAACAGAAGGAGCAAGCATCACGATAGGTGCTTGGGGTGGGCATATCTAAGCCCAAACTGCTGAGCCTGGCTTCTGACAATAGCTGCATCTTTTGGTTCTATGTGTACAACATGCTCTGAGGCAGAAATACTATTTCCGTCATCACTCCTGATTACTATTTCTTCACTTGTAGCTATTTAAAGTCTTTTTTTTTTTTTGGTCTTTTTGAGACAGGGTCTCTCTATGCAGTTCAGGCTAGCCTTGAGCTCGCTTTGTAGCCCAGGCTGGTCTCTAACTTGCAAGGATCCTCCTGCCTCAGCCTCCCAAGATTACAGGAGTGAGCCACCACGCCTAGCTAAAAAGTAATTCTTTTTAACATTCTGAGCTAGCACCTGTAAAGAAATCTTAGACGTTGTTCTTGTCTTTTTTTAAACAGGATCTCTGTAATTCAGGTTGGATGTGAACTCACAAGTCAGCCCAGGTGGGCCTGGAACTTGTGGCGATCCTGCCTCAGCCTCCTAAGTGCTGCGATAACAGCCATGCGCCATTACACCAGCAGACATCAGTCTTAAGACTTTTCAGCAATGTATTGCTGGACAGAAAAGAGAATCCCCTTGGTGTTCTCCTGGTGAAGGCTGATTAGCCTCCATCCTTTGCTATAGGTAGAGGGGGTCTCTGAGAGCTTCTTCAACCCTCTTCACCTATCCCCAACCCATGGCCCCCTCGCCTCTCCCGTTTGCTCCAGGGGTGGGTGGGGCAAGGAGCCAAGGGCCCAGGCGGAGCTACAGCGGAAGTGGGCAGGGCCAGAAGGCAAAGAGACAATACAGGGTCAACTGAGGCTGGGCTAAGAGGCAGTTCCTCCTTGTCCCTTTCAACAGGGCCTAGAACGCTGGCCCTTATCGGCCTCGCACTCTCAGGCCAACTCTCCCTGCTTCCGGGCTCACAGCCGCTCTGTCGTGCAGAGGGCCCCAGGGCGCCCCCCCCGGGGGCACCTCTAATCTTTTGGTTTTTTGGGGGGCGGGGGGGACCTCCAATCTTGCCGGGCCTTCCAGCGCTAGATCCCTGGCGTGCGGCCATCTCTATTTGCTCTTACCTGAGCTGCTGTCCGGGCTGTTGGAGGGCTCAATACACCTCAGCTCCCGGCTAGGCGGCTGTACGATCTCTCCACCCCTTTCTACAGTCCCCGCCCTAAGTTTCAGTTCTCCTCCGGGGAGGTCCCCTTCCCAGAAATCACGTGGTTCGAGTTGCAGGGCCGCCAGAAACCACTAGAGGGAAGCAACACTTGAGAATCTGTCAGTTCCACTGTCAGCGGCAGGGAGCGCCCCTACACTTCTGCGGGCTCCTCCCTTTCCTGGCTGATCCTCCTTGCTTTCATATGACCTTCTGCGTGTAACACTGCTGACTCCTCTCCGAGGCGTTTGCTGCGGCCTGGCTTGGAGCTTTAGGCTCACATGTACACCTGTGTTTGTGTGCCCCCACCATGCCCACCTGATAGAGTTAGGTGACCTCCAACACTAGCTGAATCCCATGAAAGGAAGAAGGGAGGCCTGGAGGAAAGCCCAGGTCAGGTGGGTGAATGCGGAGAGCTTCCTTGCCCATTCATGGTGCCAACTGCTCCCTGGCCTGAGTCCAGGGTGGGTCAGATGGTAGGCCGCAGGAGACCCTTTCTGCAAAACCTGGTTCACCCCCCTTTCCCTGGTGCCCCTAGATGGTGGAGCCAGGAAGAAGGACCACCAAGCAGCTGGCAATAAGATGCCTTTTTATTGGTGCTGGAGCTGTTCCTGAGGCCACTGGACCCTCCTGAAGACCCTCGCCCTCAGCTACTTCCTCCTTCGGGGGATACTCTGTCCCAAGGGCACCTCTTCCATCAGCTTCTGCGGAAGGAGAGAGAAGATAATGACACTGGCTTCCTGGAGCTCAGAAATAGGCTGGGATGGGTGACTTCTGGAGGGTGGTGACAGGTAAGGCTGAGCAAAAAGTGTTACCTGTAACAAACGGGCTTGGTAGGCAGGGTGATCCTCTCCGGCCAAGGGTTGGGGGTGTACATGCAGGTAGCGCTCAGTGGCTGTCTCTAGCTCCTCCACTTCATACAGAGTTGCTGGGTCCAGTGAGTGGGCATTGATGAGGCTCACAAGATACTCTTTGTAGTGTGCCCTGGAGAGATGATGGAGTAGGATACTTGTTCTTCTGTTGATTAATATTAACTGAGTGGGCCTAGCACTTTGCTGGGCACTGGAATCCTGACATACAAGACAGCTCCTAGCTGAGCATGCTGGTGCCTGCCTCTAATCCTATCACTTTAGGAGGCTGAGGCAGGAGGATCACAAGTTTGACCTTGGCCCGGGAAATTTAGTAACTTTAAGACCATACTCTATGCAGCTCAGTGACTCTGGAAGGCCCTCTGTCAAAGACAGGGATGTAGCTCAGTGAGAAGGCCCTATGTTCAATCCCCAGTATCCAAAATAAAACAAGTTAGGTGTGATGGTACAGGTCTGTAATTCCAACACTTAGGAGGCTGAGGCAGGAGGATTGCTGTGAGTTCAAGGCCAGTTTAGGCAACAGAGGGAGTTCAAAGGCAACTTAAATTACACAGTGAGAACCTGTCTCAAAAAACCAAAAATCAAACCAAAGGACAATTGCTATCTGTTGTACTTGTAGGACAGTGCCAACCAGCATCTACTTCTATTATCCATCCATGCCCCTTCCAGAAGAGCCCCGTCTCTCCCACTCTTTGCAGGATGTACTGCTCCCAGAGACCCTACTTTACTGCCTGGTCACACCCTCACCACTCCTACCTCCCACCCCCAACACCATGCTCTGTGCCCTGCCCAGCACTCACTGGCAGAGGCCGGCATAGCCGGGTGGAGTTTCCTTGCCACAAGCTTCATCCCTGAGCCCGTTGGGAACCTCCTTCTGCTCCATCACTCGGCAGCCACCTAAGGGTAAGGGGAGGAAGGGACCCCTTGTTGAGAGGCCACTGCTTAAAAGCCCCTGGAGAATGGGGATGTGCCGGCAGACTCTGGGGAGAGGACTGAGCACAGGAATGCCTGCTCCACTCGTGGCTGTGGCAGGCTACCCAGAGATGCATCAGCAGCACACCAACTCTGACACAGAGGCAGGGACCTTGTTCACTCTGCTTTTACCTATGGTGGCTTTTGGTCCATAACTGCATACACTCTCATATCTCTCTTGTTATTTAGCTCTTGCATGGTTAACTTACCTGTGGTCCTCATGGAACCTACAACAGTGCCCTGTAACTGCCAGGTCTCATGACATACAGAACTGATTAATGAAGTTTTATTTGAGAATGTGAGAAGAAACAAGGGCCACATGCTTTTTTTTCTCTTTTGTTTTGTTTCTGGGACAGAATCTTGCTATGTAGTGTAGGCTGGCCTTGCATTCACTATGTAGCCCAGGCTGGCCTTCAACCCATGGCAATCCTCCTGCTTCAGCCTCCCAAGTGCTGGGATGATAGGCATGTGCCACCATGCTTGGCCTAGGGCCATGTGCTTTCATGATTTTGTAAAACAGCTTAATAGCAAAATGAATATTATAATCCTCATTTTACAGAGGAGAAAAACAAGACTTGGGGAGGTTAATTAGCTGGCCAAAGCATCCCCACACCGGCATGCAGTGTGTCCAGCACACCATCTCCCCTTCTCAGAGGCTTGTCCAGCACTCACCTCCGGCGGCTGCCCGGGCTCCAGCAGGAGGCTCTGTATTAAACATGATGTTATTGTCCTGAGGAAAGGCAGAGACAGATGGGTATTACGTTCCCCTTGAAGCCAACTACTGTTGCATTTCCTAGCCTTCTGTGCCCACCCTGGACCCTGTAAGAATGTTTCCACTCATGCCCACCATATGTCCTTCCTCCTCCTCCTGAACAACCTGCAAACCCAACCAGGCTGGCCACTTCTGACCTGGAGCAGCTTCTGGAGCCGGACTGCAGTCCAATCGCGTAGGTAGAAAAGGCAGTCTCGAGGGTGGTGCGCGTGCAGGCACTTTTTCACCCTACAGTTAGGCTCTGGACATTTCTGGTAGAAACCCAGATGGGAGAGAAAAAAGAGACTGCTGGTTTCTTGGCTCCTCAGGAACCCCTGCATGAGGGGCCTGGGGTGAAGGGAGATGGAGACATTGGAAGGTCTGGAGCAAGCAAAAGGGGAAAGTGGAGAGACAAATGGACTTTACATCCTACTGAGCTCCATTTTTCCCCTGGGCTGTTTCTTGATGGCCTCTGCCCCTCAAACCCAATGGCAGCCCCTTACCCATCTCTGTCTTCCCCACCCTTGAGCTCACATTTTTGGCGTAAAAAGTATTGTAGCAGCCACTGCAGAACTGGTGGCGGCACTGGGTGCAGTGAAAGTGCATGCAGCCTCCTCGAGCCAGGGCGTATGAGAACTTGCATTTGGGACAGTCTGTAAGGCACAGCAGATCAGGCTTGGGGCTGTCACTGCAACTCAAGACCCACGAGGAGAAAACAGCTGCAAGTGATACACCACTGAGCACACAGGCCAGGCAGGGTGGCCTTACCAATGCCATTTTCCTGAAGATACATTGCCAGGCCCTGAGCCTGGTATTCTGGATCATTATTGCGTTTCCAGTTCTGGAACTCCTCACAGCTCTGTCCTCGGTGCTGTTCCTCCCACTGCCAGAAGGAAAGGAGCTCTGTTTCATGCCTTGGCTCTTCCTGCTGGTCCTTCCACTCACATCTAGTGAGTCTTACTTTAGTGTATGTCACTGCCACCCACTATGCGCCACACGATGGGCACATGGTTTTTCCATGTTCTTGTCTCGTGTTCATCAACAGGTCTAGTTTCTACCACTCCAAACCTATCTCAACTCTGTCCCTTCATCCCTTCTGCCACCAGTTTTCTCCAAGCTATCATCAGGGCTTGCCCCTATTACCTGCATGGCTTGCTAGTCTCTTTCTCTTCCACTCCCTGTGGCCCATTCTCCACACTCCTGCAAAAAACTTTCCAAAGCTAAGTTGGGAGCTTAATAGTAGTGGTAGGTGGCAGGGTGGCAGGTGTTTCATTATGTTGCATAATGTAGCTGCAAGTCTGTTGGTATCAAATGTTACGTTTCTTAAGAGAGAAATGAGATGCATCAGCCCTTGTCTGGTCTCAGAATGAAGGCACATGCTGGTCTTGCTTGGCCGCAGTGCCTGTCTGGATCTGGCACCAGGTCCTTACGGCCCGCCAGCCATGCCCTCACCCTCGAGGATCCAGGCAACACCACTTTCTTCCTTTGGCCTTTTCATGGATTGTTCTCTGTCCCAAATACTCTCTGCATGGCTGGCTTCTCATCTTTCAGGCCTGAGCTTAAATTAAGCCATTCTAGAGAAGACTTTGTTGACCTCTGTATCCTCCTCAGTTGGTCTGTGCTGCTGTTCCTTATTTCACATCTCTATAGGTCTTTATAGAACTATGCCTATGCAAAATTATTTCCTCCCTCCTTTGATTTTCTTCCATCTTGCCTCCTTTATCTTCCCTTTTCCCACCTTGCTTTCTCTTTTCCCTCCTTTTCTCCTGTCTTCCTTCTTCCTCTCTAACCTCCTCCCCCTTCTTGGGCACGGCTTGCTACCTTGTAAGTTCTCTGAGCTTAAAGCTCATGTCTGTTTTGCCTTCCAATATACTCCCTGAGTCTAACACAGTACCTGGAAGTAGCTTAGTAAATATTTCTCTAAGAATGAACATTGAGCCTCACCTGGCGCTTGCAGCGGACACAGAAGGTCTGGTGACACTGGGGACATGTTGCCTCCAATTGTTCACGCTCATATATGAAGCCAAAGGAGCACTGTGTGTGCAAGAACACAAAGCTATTCAAGGTCCTATATCATCCCTCTGCCTTCACAGTCAGCTCTTCTGGGAAGGCCACATACCTGGGCACACCACAAGAACTTGGGGTCCCGCATCAGCACACCCTCAGTCAGCTTCTTATGGAACAATGCATAGGCATCTGGCTCCAGACTCTCCCGAAGCTGGGGAGAGGATGTAGAGGTGTTGTGGGTGGGTACAGTTCCTGTTGAAAGCCTAAGGTACCGGAATGCTAAGGGCTACAGTACCTGGATATCAAGGGTAGAGAAGTAGCTGAGTAACTGTGTGTCGTCAGTGAGGTCGGGGCGGTTACAGGCAGGGCACACCATGTCTGTGATGTGCTTTTCCTTCAGTGCAATGGTGAAGTGCTGGCGGAAGCAGTCAGGACAGATGGTGCACTCACAGGAGATCAGAGCCTGCATCTACAGGGAGGAATGAGAAGGGATGGGAGAGGGTCAGAAACCACAGCCGCCTGCTCGGGGAAGGGGCAGTACTTTCAGCAGTCTCCTGAAAAACAGGGATTTAACTGGGCCTGGGTAGAATCTCAAATGACAACAAGATGCCAGGTGGGCAGCCTCACAATCCAAATGTCTGAAGACAGTCAGGTGGAGATAAACATAAAAATATCTCTGAAGGCATTCACATTCAATTAAAAGCAAACTTATAAGTAACATCTGGGAAATGACACTACAGAGATACAGAAGAGATTACTCCTTGTCAGAGGACCACTGTGCCGGGAAGGAAATATAACTACAGGATGCGGCACAAGGGGATTCCTTAGTGGTGATGGAACAGTCTGTATCTTGATTATGGTATCGCTTATGTGGCTATACATGGGATAAAATTGTAAAGAACCTCACATACCTACATCCATGAAAAGAACAGATCTACAGAATCATTATGGTGTCAGTGTGTATTTCTTGGTGTTGATAATCATATAAGAAGATATCACCTGCTGCAGGGTGAAAAGCCCATAGGACTCTCTGTACTATTTTTGCAGCTTCTTTTGACTCTACAGTTGTTTTGCCACCTTTGCTTTGTGGTGCTGGGGACTGAACTTAGGCCAGGAAGAAATTGGTGCCATGAATGGGCAAGGAGGCTCTCCCCATCCAACCACCTGGCCTGGGCTTCCCTCCAGATCTCTGTTCCTTTCATGAAATTTGTCTAGATATCAGAGGTGACCTAATTGTACTAAGTGAGCACTATGGGAAACACAGATGCACAGGTGAATATGTGATCCTTTGTACCAAACTGTGTGTGTGTGCGCATGTGTGTGTGGGACTCATTTCACTATGTAATTCAGGCTGGCCTCAGACTCCCTATGTAGCCAAAGTTGGTCTTGAACTCCCTCTGTACCCAGGGTGACACTGAATTTGCAACAACCCTCTTGCCTCAGCCTCCTAAGTGCTGGGATCACAGGTGTGCACCACCATGGCCAGCTTGTAGGCTTTTTAAAATTTTGAGTCAGGGTCTCATTCGATCGCTATGTTGCCCAGGCTAAGCTCAAACCTATGATATTCCTGCCTCAGCCTCTAAACTGTGATTACAGATGTGTACAACTATGCCCAGGTTACAATTATTCTTTAAAATAGAATAATAAAAAAAAAATGCAGAGCTGAATAACCTAAACTTGACTGTATTTGGCAGTGAACTGCTATTTCTGATCTAGATTAAACTGAATCTCAGGAGATAACAAGGATTCTCTCTTACCAACTGGATTGCTTTCTTTCTTTTGTACCACTGGGAATTGAATACAGGGTCCCTCATACATGCTAGTCAAGTGCTCTTCCACTGAGCTACACCACTAGCCATTTTTTACCTTTTTTTGGACATTGTCTTACTATGTAGTCCAGGTTAGACTTGAGCTAGCTATGTAGCCCAGCTGGCCTTGAACTCAAGACAATCCTCCCACCTCAGCCTCCTGGGATTTTAGGCATGCACTCCCATATCTGGCTCCTGAGTTGTTTTTTAAGTTTATTTTGAAAAAAAGGTCTTGGTAAGTTGCCCAGACAAGTCCTGAACTTTTGATCCTCCTGACTCAGCCTCCTGAGCAGCTGGAAATACAGACATGCATAACACCTAGCCCAATTGGATACTTTAATGATATTAAAGAATTATTGTTTGGGAGACTCAGGCAGAAAAATCTCAAGTTCAAATACAGCCTGGACAACTTAGGACCTTGTTTTTTGTTTTTTTTTTTTTTTTTAAAGTGTATGTGGAGGGGAAGGCTGGGGAGGTAACAGTGTAGAAGGTCTACGTTCAATCCCCAACACACTAGGGAGAATTATTGCCAATTTTTTTGGTGTGACAATGGTACCAGACTTTGGTTTCAAAGTTCACCTTTTAGAGATACATATGGAAGTAGTTACATATAAAGTTATATGGCACCTAAGATTTGGTTCAAAATGAACCTCTGGGGGCTGGGAATATATAGCTTAGTGGCATAAGTGGCTGCCTGGCAAGTGCGAGGTCATGAGTTCGAAACCCAGTCCAAAAAAAAAAAAAAAGATCTTCTGAGAAGCTGAGGATTTAGCTCAGTAGCACAGTGCCTGCCTGACAAATGTAAGGTCTTGAGTTCGATTCCTGATACTCCAAACAACCAAAATCAAAAACAACAACAACAAAATGATCCTGAGTGAACAGATGAAATACAGATTGGTCACAAATCACTAATTGCTGGAGCTTGGCGATGAATGCATTGAGGGTTAAGGGCTCTAAGGGGATTTATCATCTAATTTTATCTACTATTGCATATTTGCTTTCATTGGCTATTAAGTGTCCCTCCAAGGGACAGTGGTAAAGGCTTGTTCCCCAGGCTGCTGCTATTGGGAATGGTGGAGTCTTTAGGAGGCAGGGCCTAGCAGGGGGTCTTTAGGTCACTGGGATGCACCCTTGAAAGGGCTACACAACCCTGCCCTACTCTTCTTTAGCTTCCAGGCGATGAAGTGACTGCTTCTACCACAATTCACCACAAAAGGCCAAAGCAATGGATCCAGTCAATTAGATTAACCCTCTAAAACTCTGACCCTAAATCACTCTTTCTAAGCTGATTTTACCAGGTATTTGTTATAGTAGCAGAAAATTGACTAAGACAATGTTTGAAAACTTCCATAATATTCTTACAGGGAGAGGGGAATGTGTTCCTGCCCTCCCCTTCTCAGAAGCTTCATGGGTACCTGGAGAAGAGAGCCAGGTGGGGGTGAATTGGAGGTCCAAAGGGAATTTATAATTCTCTGACTGGTACAGTAGGGAGGGGCTCACCCGGTTGCGGGGCAGGGTCCAACTGCACACGGCACATTCCTGAGCAAGCAGGCGGCGCAGAAAGGCCCGGTCCTGGCTGTGCCTCACAGCCTCTATCACATCCAACAACTCATAGTTCCTGGGTGTCTCCTGCAGCAGTGACAGTGCCAGCTCTGCGCGGCCCCAGCTGGGAAGGGCATAAACTGCCAAAAGCCGTCTGATCAGGCTCTGCAATGTAATTCAGGCGGAAGGGGAAGAAGTGGTGGTCAGACCCCAGGGATCCTCTCGCTGTCTTCCCACTTGCCTGTCTAGGTGGGCTCTTGGGCTCCTCAGCTCCTCTCAGCACCTGCTTGTCTGGCCCATCCCAAGAGGTCTCAGGGCCACTTTCCCAGAGGCGCTGGTGAAAGGGCTCTAGGCGCTGGCGCTGTAGCTCAGTCAGGGCCCGTGCTACATCACCCCCATGCTGGAACAATGCTTGAAGAGACCCTTCCTCAGGGCCAAAGCCCAGGGACTGAAGCTCCTGCACCTGTAAATTGGGAACAGAGAAAGGCAATGGAGCAAGAAAAGCAAGCAAGGGAGAACATGAAAGACTCTGAGATCCTCAACCTCAGTTCACCTCCAGAACAGCCATTACCTTCCTCCTCCGGGCCCTCACACACTCTTCCACAGCTTCATCAAGGTTACCATGATGATCTAGCCAAGCTTTCCGGGCTTCCTGACAGGAAAAGGCACCCAGCTCTGGGTCCTGCTGGCTGGCCAGCTCAGCCACCATCTCTAGCACGTAAGGCAGTTCCGACTGCAACCACTGCAGAGGCACCTCAGTGCCTGAGTACTGGAGAGCTGAGAAAATCTCTTCTGGACAGGCACCTGCAAGCTCTCCTTCCTAAGGCACAGTAATACACAGAAGGCCCATCAGGAGGGTACTCTCCATCCATCCTCAGCCTGACCCAGAATGCTGCCAGTGGCTAAGCGCAGATATACCAATCATGTGACTATGCACAGTATGGTACCCACCACGTGGAAAATGTTCAGTAAGAGGCAGCTGCTGCTAACAATGACAAGTTTTATAAGAACTCATTAAAAAGCCATAGCATCTTCCTTCCTTCCCCCTATCAGCTTAGCCCCACCTCATCCCAGGCAGAATCCTCACCCGGATCATGATAACTAGCTGAAGACCCTCCTCTCGCATCTTGTCTTGGCGTTGTTTCTCAGCATCTCCACAGGAACTGGACAGGTGGGCACTGAGACGCTGTGAAGGCCCAGGCTTTGGCAGTTCCTTTTCCAAAGAGCTTGCATCCAGCCGGGGAGCAGGCTGTACTGGGATGGGGCTGCTAGTCCGATTGCACACAGCACACACCCAGCCAGGGCCCGAGTTGCAGAAGGTACAGTGAATACAGTACCAGACTTGAGTCTGGGGAGAGGAATGCGAAGTACTCCCCTGCTGGGAAGGCAGAGAGAATCATCCTATTGGTTGGATGGCTGAGGTTCATGAGTATACAGGGAGCTGGAGAAAACTGAAGGAACTAGCAGTGAGGAAGTAGACAGTAGCCTGAGGTACCAGGTGCAAATAATGGCCAACAACACATTACCTCAAAGGGCTGCAGGCAAATGCCAGCATCATGGGAATCCACCACCAAGCTTGGAGGCTGAGCCAGTCGAGGTCGCTCACACATGGCACACAGTACAGCTGCTGCCTCATTCTCAAAGGTACAGCTCTGGCAGGCCCACTGACCCCGTGCAAGTTCAGGTTCTAGGCTTCCAGTTCCTTGGGGACTCTCAATCCCTGGCCCCAACACCTTACAGCCTCTGGGCCGATCACAGGCCACACAGAGCACTGCCCAAGGCTCATTTAACATGGCACAGGCAGCACAGTGCCAGGGCAGACGGGCACTTGCAGGATCAGGGGAAGAAAGAGAGTAGTCTCCCAGGGCCAGCAAAGAGGTCAAGTGGGGCCGTGGTTGACCTGAGGCAGGTAAACTGTAACAGAAAAGCAGACAAGGCCTGCTGAGGTGGCACCTGGTGCCTGGGTCCCTCACCCTTGTGAATACCCCATTTCCTAGGTAATGATACATGTCTCTAGCCTTTGCACGTTGATCTTCCTGGAATTCTCCTGTTATCTGCTCAACATTTAAACAACAGTTTATAGTTTGTTTATTCCAGGCAGATATCCCCAACATAGGGCCTGAACCCCTATGAAGTGTTTAAACTACTAATGGTTGAAATGATCCTTCAAGCCAGATTGCATCCATCTACTACTTATTTGCACACCATAAAACCTACTTTATTGCAACTGCCACTTGCTTCATATATGTGTCATCTCCTTAAGGCCTGTGACTGGCTGCTTGTCCTCTACTAGACAGTCTTTAACACAGAATCTTGTATCTTAAGTTCTCTTAATTTTATTCCAAGAAGAGAAAGCCTCTCACCTGGGGCTCAGGTGGGTAGCCTGGGTGGCCCCACGCAGGGTCTGGCGGAGGTGATGAGCACGGGATGGATGTCCATGGAACAGGCGGTCACAGGTTGGGCATGAGACCTGTTTACAGGTTGAGCAGTACAGTGTGCCTGGGGCAGAACCACAGAGAAAACAGGGACCAGAAGGGGGGCCTAGAATGTGGAAACAAAAACAGAACATCTTTCTTTAAAAGACCAATTACATAGGAATCTGCTATATGCACTAGGAAAAATCACAAGACCAATTTTTAGCACATCTGGACTCAAAGAATCAATTTAAATATCTTTGAAAAACATAACTAACCACGAAAATCCCAAGTTGCTATCAATATTGTCTATTAACCCTCCCCAAGCAGGATCAGTAATACCTAGGGCAGAGGGTGTAGCGAGGGGGCTGGGTGCCATTTCTCTCAGTAGGGGGTCAAACGCTGAATGCTGCAGCATCTGAGAAAGAAAGGGCAGGGGAATGGGCAAGGGTTTGGGGACACAGATTCCCACAATTCCTTTTTCCTCTGTTCAACAGCACCCTTCTTGCCTTCCTTACATCATCTTCAACTTTGTCTTTCAGCAACTGCTCCAGTGCTTTCTCTCTTGGGTGAGCATTCTACAAACAAAATGAAAACGGTTCTCATCTGCAGGCTTAGAACAGGGCTCTCCCTCTAAGTCACGGTCTCCTAATAGTCACAGGGAGAAGAACAGTACCAGGAGCTTCCAGATTGCTATGGGGGACTCGGCCTATGGGTCAGCAGTATAGCGGGGTTCTAAAAGTGGCTCAGTTAGGCTGGACTTCTGCTTGGTACTTAAGACCGCAGGACTAGAGGAACATCTCACCTGCAACAGCAGACTGAGCTCTGTCCGAAGCAGCAGTACTTCCAGTGTGACTGTAGCAACCTGGTGTTCATCTGGCTCCTCCTGGTCTTCTGGGAAGCTCAGTCCATCTGGCTGCTCCTCAGTATAGCCATACAACCGTAGCACATCCCGGCCCCCCTGCCACACATTCACAAGAAGTCACCACCCAGCAGGATTGGTTGGCACTCCGACTGGACCAGTTCTCATTCAAGGCCTTAGGCCCTTTCTAGACAATCCCCAGCCCTGGTCTGGTTCCTTTTCCCATAAGGGCCAAGGGTTTTACCTGCACAGCATCCACGGTGCTGCGAAAGACAGGGTTATTAAACTTGACCGAGCGCCAGTAACGAGGCCGCTGAAGGCTGAGGAGGTTGCGGCCGTATTTCTCCAGGATGTTCAGGGCCGTGGCCAAAGTGTTGAGGTAGTTTAGGGGCTGGGAGCAGTCAGAGAGCAGAGCTGTGAGCCCAACCCAGCCCTGTCCTCTGGACCTAAGCCCCTTTCTGAGGCTGGCAGGGCTGGCCTGACCTCACCTCCGCATAAGCGTTGCAGCGAACCAGGCGTGCGGCGTCCAGTTGTAAGTAGCGGGAGGCTGGAGGCAAGGAGCTGGCCAGTAGTGGCCGGAGCTGCTCCTGGGAAAACGTCTGTGTAGAATCTTTTCTCAGGGCGCTTGCCAGCTCCTCGCGGATGGCCAGGAAGGCTTGTTCCTCCTCCCCCGGCATCCCGAGACAGGAGTCAGCCCCAGCCTCGCCGTCCACCCAGACTCGGCACAGGCTGCGCGCGGCTCGAGAGCCACCCCTCCCGCTTTCTGTACGCTTTGCGGCCTGACCCGCTTTCCGCAGCCGCCGCGGGGGTCACTCAAGCCACGGTCACTATCCCCGGTCCAGCGTCAGGATTAGCCGGGAACAGGAAGTACAGGGGGAGGAGGGCGGGACTGCGAGCCTGTCTCAGGGGAAGAGGAGGGGTTTAGCGACAAGAAAGGGGCGGTCAAGAACCAGGGGGCGTGATCATGAAGGGCCAGGAACCAACCAATAAGGAAGTGAACAGGCGCTGGCTCCTCCCTCCGTACGGCTCTCGCACTTCAGTTCCACAGCTCTTCCCCGCCTTTCTCCAGGTTGGCTCCGCCCCTTGCGGGCCGCCCACCCAGCCTCCCCGGCGAGGGGTTAGCCTGTCTTGCTCAGTCCCCTCTTCTCTCTCTCCTTCCCCACCGGGGAAGTCGCTCACTGCTCGGGGCTCGACTCTGGCTACACTTAACGCGGCTAAGCGAGGTCCTCAAGGCAAGGCGCCCTCTTAGGAAAGTCCCTGCGCCTTCTCCCTTTCACATCCTACGCCTTAAGGGCTCCAGACCCTGCCCTTATGCCCCTCCTACTCGCTCGGATTTTTCTCCACTCCCTCCTCGCAGCCGAGCTTTCGGGGGACCTGGGCGGCTGCATATTTCCTTTTCCATTCTCCCACCCCCCTCATCCCAACCTTGGATTTCCCCTGGACGGCGCTCGCTATAAGCCCTTCTCGTCTTCAAGGGACAGCCCCTGCCCAGTCTCCACTGCCTCACTCTCCCTCGTCCCTCCCTCGGACAGTCCCTGGGTTTGTGACCCAGCCCACCGCTCCTCCTAGTGGCAACTGTCTGGGAATGGCTGAGGGGCTACCTACGGTTTGCAGCCGGCTAGGGGAAGGGGAAAAGGAGAAAGTGGGCGGGGCCGAAGGGGGTGGGCCTGGCCCTGGGGAGTGAAAGCGAAAGCCCGAGCCGCTAGCCCGGAGATCTAGCAAGGGGAGCAGCATGGCCAAGCCTTGTGGGGTGCGCCTGAGCGAGGAGGCCCGCAAACAGGTAAAGGGGAGCCAGAGACAAGGAAGGGGAAAGGGAGCCCTCCTAATGGAAGCCAAATTGGGTGCTCCAAGGGGCCGCGGCGATTTCGGAGAACTCCTAACCTCTCTTTAGTGTTTTCACTTCTGCCCGGTATTGACAGATTTCTGCTCTGTGGCTGGTGTCCACACTGAGCAGAGGCTTTCACGGAAAATTGGCTTGTGGGAAAAACCTGAGACATAGTTAGAGGGCACCCTGTTGAGGGCGGGATATTACTCTTGGCAACTGAAACACTTAACCAACATCCGGGTACTGGTCTCTGTGCAGGTAGATGTCTTCAGACAAAATCTTTTCCAGGAGGTAAGTCATTATAAATTCAAACAATTTGCCCCACAACCTTAGAGCAGCACTTAAACATCACAAGCTCGGAGAGTAACCCCCAAACTCATCCTAGACTTGGTCACTATTTCCCTTACCAAGCTTTTACCCAAGGCAAGCTCTTACTGATTTCTTCTTTTAACCTGACCCCTCTTACAACTTTTCCCACTTCTGCTGCTTCCTCTCCTATCTTTTGATGGGGTAAAGCCATGGCCCCCACAGCAGGAATACCATGTTTTAAACTTAGTTCTGCCACCTACCTGCTTGGGCAAGTCCCTACATTTCCAGGGCTTCAGTTTCCTGATTTGCAGGTCTGGGACTCAGTGATTTCCAAGGGCTGTTCGGTCTCACTTCTCACATATCTCATCTCCACCCCTATAATGTAACCTACAGGCGGAGGAATTGCTCTACAGATTTTTGCCACAGAAAATCATATACCTGAGTCAGCTCTTGCATGTGAGTAGTATGGGCCCTTTCTGTCCCATCCTATGACCATCTTCTCTGCCCACACTCTGAAGCTAACTGCTGGGTTCAGCACTCCAGAACAGTTGTGAATGTTGAATTGAGGATGTAGCATGGTACAAGCTTGAGCCGAGGCTGGGAGCTGGAGGACAGACAATGTGTGGAGAGAAGGCTGTGACTTGGGAAGGGGAAGGGGAAGGCTGGATAACACTGACAGTGAACTCTGTGCAGGAGGACTCCCTCAATGTGGCAGACTTGACCTCCCTTCGGGCTCCATTGGACATCCCTATCCCAGACCCTCCACCCAAGGATGATGAGGTGAGGCACTCAGGGTTTAGGGCTGTCAACCCAGAAAATGATAGCCCTTCAACCTCAGTGGCTTTTCTAAACTACTTTCCCCCTTTTTGCCCTAGATGGAAACAGATAAGCAGGAAAAGAAAGAAGGTAATAGAAGAGGGGATGGCTAGGGAAGGGGAAAGGGCACATGACTACTGGATGAGAAAAGACTTGAATTTCCCCTTTCTCACAGTCCCTAAGTGTGGCTTTCTCCCTGGGAATGAGAAGCTCCTGGCCCTGCTTGCTCTGGTTAAGCCAGAAGTATGGACTCTCAAAGAGAAGTGTATTCTGGTAAGCTGGGAATCTGGGGTAAGTGAGAAGAAAAGACAAGCAAGGCCCAGTCCTGGTAACCCCTAGGGATGCAAATCCATCATTTGGTGACCTGCTCCTCATCAAGGATATTTCTTTTTGTGTCTTGGGTTGTGAGCCTATTTTCCTCACTCTGTTAGACCTTGTATTATATTTTTTCATAATTATTTTCTTTTTTCATTTGGACCCCATATTATAGCAGTACCCTTGGAATCAGAGACTATGCTATATCCACTTCTATAACTCTAGAACCTACTGCTGTACCAGCTACACAGTGCAAATGATATGATATAGTGAGTTGGTTTAAAACCTTGGTTTGGGCTGGGGATGTGGCTCAGTGTTAGAGTTCTTGCCTTGCATGCACAAGGCCCTGGAATCAATCTCCAGCACCACAAAAACAAAAAATAAAAATAATAAAATCTTGGGTTCTAGAGGGAAACTGGGTTCAAATCCCAATTTTTTTTAATTTACCTTAAGTCACGTAGACATTCTGTGACTCAATTGTTTTGTCTGTTAAATGGGTACAATAAGAATACCTTACATGTTTACCATGATGATTAGATGACATACAGAATTCATTGGACAATGTTAGGCACATAATAGATGCTCAATTTTTAGAAAGTGGCATAATAGGAAGAACCTAGTAGGTTGATTGAATGATTCCTTCTCTTTACCATAGGTGATTGCATGGATCCAGCACCTAATCCCCAAGATTGAGGATGGAAATGATTTTGGGGTAGCAATCCAGGTAGGAAAAGGTTGAAAGAGGCTGGGCATGGTGGTAGACCTAAGTAATCCCAACTACTTGGGTGGCTGATGTAGGAAGAATGCATGTTTGAGGTCAGCCTGGGCAATTTAACAAAAGAAAGAAAGAAAGAACAGATGTAGCTCAGTGGTAGAGTGCTTGTCTAGCATGCATGAGGCCTTGAGGTCAGTCTCCAGTACTTGGGCTAGGAGACTTGGGACTAATAAGTGGGAGGTGTGAACTGTGAGGAGGGAGAGAGCAAGTGAAGGAATGAGATGAAGCGTTTTCTTTGCTCCATATGTCACCACAGGAGAAAGTTCTGGAAAGGGTGAATGCAGTCAAGACCAAAGTAGAAGCCTTCCAGACAACTATTTCTGGGTGAGAGCACTGGAGGACCTGCCTGGGGCGCTACTGGACACTGCTTTGGCATTCCCAAAGCTAGACAGTCCCACCAGGATGATGGGAGACACTGGGAAGGTATGCGCATTCTAATTCTCTCCCTAAACACGTGTTCCTGTGGTACCCTTTGTTCTGGCAGGTACTTCTCAGAACGTGGGGATGCTGTGGCCAAGGCCTCCAAGGAGACCCATGTAGTAAGTGCCTAGTCCCTAGCCTTTTAGCCAAGGCTGGTGAGGGATGGGACTGAGAACAGGGAGAGGAAAGAGATTTTTTTCTGTCTTTTTCATAACTTTCTTAGTGTGTAGAATATTAAGCCATAAGCATGGCTTACTTTTTAAAAAAAACTTAGCCCCAAACAACAACAAATAAAAAGAGAACAATAGCCAGGCATGGTGATGCACACCTGTAATCTCAGCACTCAGGAGGCTGAGGCAGGTGGATCACTGGAGTTCTAGGCCAGCATGGGCTACATAATGAGACCCTGTCTCAAAAACTGAAAGAGAAACAAAACAAATCAATGATGAAAACAGAAAAAAATACTTGAAAAAGAAAGTTGCCTAGAAAAATTAATCTGGACTTCAACCATCTTGACAACCTTTCCCTGCTTGATCCTGTGGGATCCTTTTTATTGGCACTGAGAAGGGACTTCCAGTTACCTATTCCCTACATGAGGAAACCAGACTAATGTGCCAGCCTCCCACGGGGCTGACTCAGTTTTGCCTCCTACATCCCAGATGGATTACCGGGCTTTGGTGCATGAGAGAGATGAGGCAGCCTATGGGAATCTCAGGGCCATGGTGCTGGACCTGAGGGCTTTCTATGTGAGTGTGGAATAAGCCCCTAATGGAGATGGGTAGAGGAGGGTTAGGGAGGCCAAGAACGTAACTCCTGCTCTTCTGCCCTTCCTTCAGGCAGAGCTTTATCATATCATCAGCAGCAACCTGGAAAAAATTGTCAACCCAAAGGGTGAAGAGAAGCCATCTATGTATTGAACCCAAGACTAGGAAGAAAATAAACGACCTGTTTCTTGTGTGGATTATCTCTGGTTGTATTCTGAATGTCATATATGGCCAGACACTGAGGCAAATGTGGTAGTAGGAAAGCAGAGATGCTGATTGCCTTTTAACAGACCAGTTAGAGGCGGATAACCTACGTTTTGGAATTTAGGTTATTTCCACCTGGTGGTATCATGGTAAGGTGACATTTGGGCAGTCTTTTTGGGGATAATCAGGCTGGAGAGACAAAAGGAAACTAGGTGAGGTCCACAGAGTTCTATCAGTTTGACACAGTCTGAGGAAAATGAGATTTCCCTGGGAAGACTTGAGTGTGGAGGCAGGAGCCATTGTGAAGTTTGAACTCTGACTAGGCAATTTAGGGAGAACCTGTCTCAAACAAAACAAACCAAAACCAAAACAAGCAAAAAAAACCACAAAAAACTGGGGATGTATTTAATTCCCAGCACTAAAATAATAAATTAATAAAACAAGAGTGAATGGTCAGACTCCTCAAGGGTTGGCCAGGGAATAAAGTCCTTCAAAGGCATTATGATAAAGGAAATGTACTGTAGGGCATTAAGGATGTTTTATGGGCTTTTTTACTCTTGCTGTCTCATTCAGCTGTTTGTCTATATATCTATCTGCCTTTTGATTTTTACTCTTGAGAGTGTGGAGAGGCAAAGATTTCTCTGCTGTGATCTTTGCTATAACGATGAAATTGTTCTTTACCTCAGGGCCTTGTGCTGTTTTAAAATATGGGATAATGAACCGGGAGTTTGGCTCAGCAGCACAAGTGCCTGCTTGGCAAGCACAAGGTCATGAGTTCAATCCCTGGTACCTAAATAAATAAATAAATAAATAAATGTAATATAAAATAAATAAAATATGGGATAAGAATATGTTGCGGTGCGCCGGGGATTTAGCTCAGCGGCATAGGTGCCTGCCTTGCAAGTGCGCGGTCGTGAGTTTGATCCCCGGTACCAAAAAAGAAAAAATGGGCTGCGCAACCCTCGGCAGTATGGGAGTCTGTGCCCACACATATCTCAATAGGCTGCAGTTACTACCTTAAGGAAACCAAGTGCTTGATAACCCACAGTTGGTAAGATAACCCAGCTCATTAGTCAGTGACAGAGCTGATCTAGAGTGTGGATCCATTCATCCTAAATAATACCAGCAAGGCGGCGGCTCACTGTCTCCACCTTCAAAGTCCACTGGTATATGCTGGCTCTCTAGGGCCTGTGGCTGGCAAGCAGAGAAAGTATCCTGCAATCCAGAGCAGAGCCAGCCAACCGAAAAAGCGTCCGATTTTCTTTCCCTTACAGTAGTGCATTCTTTCCAGTTCGCTTGAAATAAAGGCGGGGTCAGACTTGGATATGACCACTGATTGAACGCAATGAAAACTTCTAGGCCTATCAAAGAGTACAACGTAGGCGGGACTGCAGCAGCGGGTACTGCCAGGAGCAGGCGCAGACCTGTGCGCGCTGGCCGGCTGGGGACCACGGGTGCGGCGAGGGGGCGGAGCTGGGTGTCGCGGGACGCCCTGGAGTTCTCCGGGTGGGCCGCGCACTGGGCAGGCTCGGGGTAGAGGTGGCGCGGAGCAGTCATCGTTAAACCTAAGCTAAGGGGCACGAGAAAGGCCGAGCTCGGTTACGTGGGGGTGGGGAACCGCGCTCTTTGGCTTGCGGCAACCCCCGCAGGCCCCGCTCGCCATGGGGGAGGTGGAGATCTCGGCCCGCGCCTACGTGAAGATGTGCCTGCACGCAGCCCGGTACCCGCACGCCGCGGTCAACGGGCTGCTGCTGGCGCCAGCGCCGCGGTCCCGAGAATGCCTGTGCCTCACCGACTGTGTGCCCCTCTTCCACAGTCACCTGGGCTTGTCAGTCATGCTGGAAGTCGCCCTCAACCAGGTGCCGCCGCTGGACGCACACCCACATCGCGAGCCCCCTAACGCCCCTAGCCCAAGTTTGTGCCAAACCTTTGGCAGCAGTGCGCCCACAGAGCCGGCGGTGCGATTTAGTTACTGATGGCCCCTTTCCCACGACAGGTGGATGTGTGGGGTGTGCAGGCCGGTCTGGTGGTGGCTGGGTATTACCATGCCAATGCAGCTCTGGACGACCAGAGGTGAGTGGTATCAGTAGCCAAACGCAGAAGGCGAACAACTGTGGTAGGGGTGGGCTGGGTGCAAATAAACCAAGGTTATTCCTTTTTATCAAAAACTTAGGAGCAAGGTCTGCACCTTAGGCACATTGCTGAGCCCTGGAGTGAGAAAATACAAGAACCAATAGGCCGGACTCCTTAATAGGAGGAGCTGTGGTGGGGGCGGGAATGGCAGGCGTGTTTCAACAAGGACAAGATGATCTTGCTTTAATTGAGGTGCCCCCAACTAGCAATTAAAAACAACTTTATATATATTTATACATGATGTGTATAACACGTATAGATTTTACAGGTTTGTAATCTGGTTATCCCCTTACTTAATAAATATTTAAAGCTAAGCCTGGTGGTGCAGGCTTGTCATCTCAGCGCTCTGTGAGGGCTGGGGCAGGAGGTTTGAAAATCTGAGCCCAACCTGGGCAATTAAGAGACCTAGTGAAACTCTGTCTTAAAGTAAAAAATAACAAGTGGGCTAAGGATGGTGCCCACTGCAAAGATCAGTGCCAAGTATTGCAAAAATAAATAGATAAATATTTGCCCATTTTTCCAGCTGCACACTAAGACCTACCTTAACAGATATACAGTATGAAGTATTATAGTATTGTTATAGTATAATTATGGTATAATTATAGCATAATTATTATAGTATGAATATGAATAGATTATAATTTAATACCTTACACTAAACATTGAGGTTGTCTCCAGGCTTTTATCTTTTTGTTTGTTTGTTTGTTTTTTGGTACCAGGGATCAAACTCACAACTGCATACTGCATGCTTGCAAAGCAGGCAATTATGCTGCTGAGCTAAATCCCCAGCCCTGTCTCCAGGCTTTTACTGTGACTATCCTATTACAGTAAATTCTTTATAAACAATTTCTTGTTTAGCATATGTATAGCATACAGTTTCAATTTGGATGGTTATGTCAAATTACCCTCCAAAAAACCACCTTTGATTTCTACTCACCAAGTGCCTGAGTGCCTGTTTTCCACAGCACACAAGCATCAAGCAATCATGTATCAAGGACAGAAGGGGTCCAACCCCCCAGGCCAGCCACAGGGAAAAGCCATGACTGCACCCACATCCATGGGATCTGGGAGGCACAGCTCATATGTATGGGGTCTGTCTGCACTTGGATCTTTACTCCTCTAATCTTCCCTCTACACAGCCCTGGGCCACTGGCCTTGAAAATCGCTGGGCGAATTGCAGAATTCTTCCCTGATGCAGTACTTATTATGGTGAGGCTTAGGTTTCAGGGTGGGGAGGTGGAGAAAAGGAAGGAGGATCCTCAAAGCTTTCACCTGCCTTTCTTTGTTCACCTAGTTAGATAATCAGAAACTGGTGCCTCAGCCTCATGTGCCTCCAGTTATTGTTCTGGAGAACCAAGGTCTCTGCTGGGTCCCCAAAGACAAGAACTTGTGAGTGCCTCATTCCCTCTACCTGGTTTTGAACCCCATGGCTCCTGGGCCTTCTCTGTTCTTGGTCCTGGCCCAGACCCAACCTGTTAAGTCTGTCTGGCCCCACTGCCCACTGTTAAACCTCTACAGGGCTTCTTTTCTTCCATCTTCTTTCCTCCTCTTCCCTTTTCCCTTCCTTCCCTCTCTCCCTCCTGTCTTTTTTCTTCCTTCCGTACTGGGGACTGAATCTAGCAAACACTGAACTACATCTCCACTTCTTGCTGATTTTGAGGCAGGATCTCATTTAGCTTGCCTCAAGCTTGTGATCCTCTTGCCTTTGCCTCCTAAGTAGCTAGAATTATGGAGGTGCACAAGCACACCCAGTTTCCACAGAGTTTTCTATTTCAGAGTGATGTGGAGGGACTGGGACGAGTCACGACAGATGGTGGGAGCACTACTGGAGAGCCGGGCCCACCAGCACCTTGTGGACTTTGACTGCCACCTTGATGACATCCGGCAGGACTGGACCAACCAGCAGCTCAACAGCCAAATCAGCCAGTGGGTTGGTCCTACCAATGGAAATACCTGAGCTAGGGTCAGGGAGGCCAGGATCCAATAAAGAGACTTGGGCTGGTGGGCAACCGTATAACTGTATTTATTGTGCTTAGGAGACCCAAGTGAGGGAGAAACTTCAACAGGAGGAAGGTAGGGGAAAGTCTGGAGTCCCCAGTACAAAGAAGACCGATCTCTGTTATACCCATCACAGTGACAGCAGAGGCCCTCAGTAGATCATTCCCTTTGTTTCTCCGCGGGGCTTCTTGAGCTTCTCGAAGTTCTTCAGGATGATGTCATATAACACAGCCTACAGAGCCAGGGTGCAGTGGGGGTCAGCCACAGGCCTGCAGAGTTCCCTGCCCCATTTCTAGCCTTGTGGAGAGGCTAGGTTTTGTCATCCTTTGCCTGCAGCCTGCAGGTTCAGGGATTAGTTGGCCTCAGCTCAGCCCCGCCCTGCCCTCTCCTGCCCTTGCCTCCTCACATAAGCATTGCGGATTTCCATGACCATCAGTCGGATGTCCCGATACTCTGCCTCATCCAGTTCATGCACCAGCTGCCGATAATCACCCTGTGGAAACGTGGGGTCAGAACTGCCATGAAATGTGTTCCTCTCCTATGAACCCTGACTTGGGCTTTGCTTACCACATGGGGCTGTTTGGCTGCTTTGGTTACTGCATCACCACGCTCAGAGAAATATCTGTAGAAAGCGGAAGCAGCGTGTATGGAGTGAGAGAAGGACAAGGAAGCCCAGAGCTCTTCCCAAACAAGCCAGAGTATACAGGAGGGTGTAGGTGACTAGTTACTCACTTAGAGATTTGAGTATGGAAGCCTTCTAGCTTTGTGTGAAGGCTGGTCATCAGTTCAAACACTTTCTCCTGGGAAAGGAAGTTTAGAGGAAAGATTAGAGGGTGTGGAAGGAAGCATGGGCTACACAACAGGCCATGGGAGTAGGGAGCAGTGCTCCTACCTGAACAGCCACCCCAAAATTATTTCCATCCTCAATCCGAGGTATCTGTAGCTGCAACCAGGTAGTGACCTGGGGGAGGGGGGGAAGAAATGGCATCAAAACTACATCAGCCAATTCCCAGGTTCCGATTGTCCCTTGTATCCCTGCCCATGTGGCATGGAAGAATGCCAGGTCATCTTGAGCCACAGGGCCTGGACTGTTAGCTTCACTTGAGGTGCCCTCTCCTGCCAAGACCTGGCAAGTACCATGCCCTAACTGGCAGTGACTAAGGGGACAAAGGATTTGACCTGAAACCTGGAGGTGGAAGTAGGAGGGCTTACCAGGTTGAGCTGCTCAATAACATCCTTGATCTCAGGCTTTAGGCGCTGCAGGAGGTCTACAATCTTCTCATTACAGTTTACTGGGCCACAGGGAGGACCTAGAGAGTAGGCAGTGGGTCAGTTCCACAACTGAGCCTGTGTGAAGGTGAGGGAGAGTGGAAAGGAATCTTTAGGGCCTGGATGGGGACTGAAGTCTCCCCACCATAGTAGTTTCAAGTACCTTTTTCTTCATCTTCCCCTTTCTTCTTTTCACTTTTGTCTTCCTTCTGCAGGGAGAGAGGGGCATATGGGAGACAGGACTAGGGCTGATGTTTCCCATGGTTAGGCCCTTCCTCCCAGGTCCTGCCTTGCCTCCTGCTGTTTCTTTCGTTCCTCCTTCTCTTTCTCTTTGGCTGGATCAGGTATTGGAATGTCCAGGGGGGCCTTTAGATTGTTCAGGTTGACTTCATTGAGAGCTGGCTCCTAGCATAGGGTGGGAGGAGGATGCTGAAAATGAGGTTGTCCCTCTCACCTCCTTATTCTCATGGTCCCCCATACTTTCCTCTTGCCCTCTAGCTTCCGGCCTTGCCACTGATACCTTTAAAAATGCATCCAGCTCAGAAATCTTCTTGGGGAAATAGCTCCCGAGCAGGTTCTCTGCCTGAGTGGAGGTTGAAGAGGTCGGGGGTCAGATCACATGCTTTTCCTAGACAGTGAGGCCAGGGTGACACTGTCTCAACAGGGAGGGAGGTAGTCAGGTAGGGGTAGTGATGGCAACTCTTACCTTGGTGCACAGATCTTCACGAAACACATCCACCTGTGGGGCACAGGCAATCCTTCAGAAACCTGGCTCTAGGCCAGTTCATTTGAGAACAGTTTTCTTAGGATTGTGTAGGGCCTGACCCAGGGAAGAGAAGTGGGTTCCTCTTAAGGCCACACCTAAAGAAGGTGCGATGGGTCCCTGTGAGGGTGGACTATGCTGGGGGAAACCTGGATCTGGAGAAGGTAGAGTGGATCCCTGTCAGGCTGGATTTGGGGATAAGAACATTCCCCATGGTGAATGGTGAGTGGTCCATGTGAATACATCTTTGGGTCTCCTGGGCTGTGTGAGAGGTGTTAAGAGGGCCCTCTGTGGGTGCCCTGTGGAGTGGGCCCCGGGAACCCCACTTAGGAGAGAAACCACGAGGTGGCAGAGGCAGTCCCGCCCAGCGCTGTGTGGGGCCCGAAGCAGGCGCGGTGGCGCGGTTCCACTTCACGCCAGCTCCCCGCTCCACCTCACCCCGCTGAACCAAGGCAGCCTCGCCTCTCCCCGGGGAAGCAGGTGCCCGGGGCACCCTGGACTCAGCGGACGAGCCGGCCAGGTCCGGGGCTGGTCTGCGAAGCCGTCGGCCCCTCGGCGCCACGCCCCCCGGCGGGCCCCTCCCGGAATGCGCCGCGCTCACCTTGGCTTGGGCTTCAGGCTGGACCCTGAGCGTGGCCATGGCCGGGACAGGGGCCCAGCGCCGCACGAGGAGCCAGGAGTGGGCACCGGGAAGGGAAAGCGAAAGCAGCGCTCGCAACCCACACGCTCTTCCTGGGTAGTGGGGAGTGGAGGGCCGGAGGAGGCGGGGACAGCCCGGGGCGGTGCGGGGAGGAGGAAGGCGGCTCAGGCTGGGGGCTCCCCCTAGAGCCGCCGCGGAGCCCAGCGTTTCCGACCCGCTCCCCGGCCTCCCGCCCTCGCTGGTGCCCGCCTCCTGCCTCCCGAAGCCTCCGCGCCGCTGCCAGCCCGTAGCCTGCTGGCCTTCTGCCTCCGCCCCCCCTGCCCCGCCCCCCGTCTCCGCTCTCCTCGCCCTCTTTCCGGCCCGGCCTGGTACAGCGATATGCTTTACGTGGCGCTGCTGTGCCATCTTTTCTGACCTGGCCTCTCTTCCTTAGCCTCACCAGCGTGGTTTCCTGGCTCCACAGGCATCCTCTGCCCCACAAGTGACACACGGACCCTGGCATCATCGCTGGCCAAGCCCAGTCGGCTCTTCCAGCCGTTGCTGCAAATGCGGTTCCTTTATAACCCACCCTCGCCAGCAATGGCTTCGCGCCTTTCTGGAATAAAATCCGAAGTCTTTCTTTCGTAATCTGCCTGACACCTGCCTCCCCTTTCAAATTCACTTCCTACTGCCCCCCCCCATTCTTTACACTTGGACTTGCCGTCTTGTTTCTCAAAGGCATTCTGTTCATTCCTGCCTCAGGGATTGTGCCCTTGAGAAACCCTTTGCCTGAAACACCCCACCCCCCTCCCGGTGTCATCATCCAGTTCTTTGCTCACATGTCACCTCTTCAGAGGGAACTTTCTCTATCACCCTTTATAAAGTATAGCCCTCTAAGTCTATTACAAATCAGCCTTTTTAAGTACCTTCGAAGCAGTTTCTAATATTAGCCATTTATTTTTTTGAAACAGGAAAATGCAGTCGTTTTAAACAAGGATTGGGCAGTTTTCCTGTAGGTGGTCCGATGGTAAATATTTTAGGTGTTGTGGGCCTTGGAGTGCTTGTAGCAACCAATTTTGCCACTGTAAAAAGAAATATCCCATGTGCATGAATTAGTGCAACTGGGTTCCAATAAACATTTATGGGTGGTAGAATTTGAATTTCATGCAGTTTTCACATGTCATTTTTTTTTTTTTTGTACCAGGAATCAAACTCACAGCCTTGAGCTTGCCAGGGAGGCACTTTTGACTGCTGAACTGTATCCCCAGCCTGATTTTTTTTGTTGTTTTTTGGAGGGTTTTGTTTTGTTTGGACTTTTTGAGACTTTTACTATGAAGTGCAAGCTGGCCTTGAACTCATGTTGTAGCACAGGATGGCCTTGAATTTGCAGCAATCCTCTTGCCTCAGTCTGTCCAGTGCTGGGATTATAGGCATGTGCCACCACGCTCAGTTTATTTGATGTTTTAAAACTATTTAAAAATATAAAACTACCCTGGCTCCCAAACCACACAAAAACTGGCCCAGCAGAGTCATTGATTTGCTGATTTCTGGTTCAGAGCACAAACAATAAACCCATATTGCCGGGATACGTAATCCTGGTTCCTCTGTTAGGTGTGCATAAGATAATTAACCTCTGTGCCTGTTTTCACACTGTACAAGAATGCTACTAAATTCACCTTACTGATGAGCATTAAATGTGTTAATTTATGTATAAATAAATTATAGACACTTAGAACAGTGCCTGGTATACAGTATGATCAGTGCAAGTATTTGTATTTTTGTGTTTATCACCTGCCTCCTTCAGTTAGCTCATAAATCTCCACAACAGAAGCCTTGTCTTATAAGGCATAGAACTATGCTTGACTCAATAAACATTTGTTAAACAGCCGGGCGTGGTGGCTCATGCCTGTAATCCCAGCACTCCGGGCGGCTGAAGCAGGAGGATCCTTGCAAGTTCAAGACCAGCCTGAGCTACAAAGTGAGCTCAAGGCCAGCCTGAACTGCATAGAGAGACCCTGTCTCAAAAAGGCAAAAAAAATTGTTAAATAATGAAGCACACATAGAACCCCTCACCCCCCCATTAAAGGAGACTGTCCCTGTCTGGGGTGGCCAGGCAGGCTGGATCCTGAGGAAAGCAAAAGGGAGATTCAGTGGAGGAGGCAGGAAAAATTAATTAGGCTGGAGATGGAATACCTGCTTTGTGAAGAACACACACACACACACACACACACACACACACACAAGTATCCCTAAGGACACTGTTATCTACTTTAGCAGTATTTTGTAGTACTTGTGATTGAATCCAGGGCCTTCACTCTGAGCTATCTCCAGCTCTCAGCACTTATTTTTAATTTACTTATTTATTTATGTCTTTTTGAGACAGGGTCTCGTTAAGCAGTTCAGGCTAGCCTTGTACTCACTCTGTACCCCAAACTGGCCTTGAATTTGCAGTGGTCCTTCTGCTTCAGCTTCCCAAGTGTTGGGATTACCTGCATACACCAAATCTGGCTTTTATTCTTGGAGACAGGGTCTTGCTAAATTACCAAGCTGCCCAGGCTGGGGTCAAATTTGTGATCCTCTTGTCTCAGTTTCCCTAAGTGTTGGGATTATAGGCTTGCACCACCATTTCTTGCTATACCATTCTTTGATATGATGATGCTCACAGATAATCCCAGCACTTGGAAGGCTGAAGCAGGAGGACCACTGCAAGTTCAAGGTCAGCCTGAGATACATAGTAAGTTCAAAGCTAGACTGAGCTACACGCTGAGACTCTATATCAAAAAGAAAGGGAAAAAAAAAAAAGCCCAGATAGATAGAAGTCTGTAGACCAGAAGACTGAAAGGACAGCAGAAGGGGTGGAGTTCATGTGCCAGAAGATCATTTAAGACTGATGAAAGCAAAGAATGACTGAAGAAACCCAGACTTTTTCTTACCCTTCCCACCCTTTTCAGGCCCCAAACTAAAGATGAAAGGAGACAGAGCCAGGTTGTTGTGCCTTTATTTCTTTTCAGTTATGCTTGTGGCTGGAGTGGGCTTGGGGGAAGAGCCCATGGCCTGGGCTCCCCGGAGACCAGGGCTGATGATACCAGCTGCCATAGGTGAGGTACCAGGCGAAGGTGCCTACTGCAGCGCCCACCACCTTGTGAGTGTACTGGTGGAAATAGATGACGGTACAGAGCAGCAAGAAGTTCCAGAGGCCCAGCAGCAGCACGTTGAGTAGGAAGACAAGGCGCAGGGGGGCGCCAGCAGGCAGCCCATGGGCCAGGTACTTGGCAAATACTGCTGCTTCTTCAGCCATGAGCAGGCAACAGAAGGTGAGCAGGAAGGTGTGCGAGGAAACTGTGTACCCCCGCCACTGGTGGCCAGCTGCCAGGCAGCTGCGGCGGTCTGGCAGCTCATGGAGCAGCAGGCCCTGGGGCAGAGGCTCAAAGCAGGAACCAGTCAGGTCCTCGATGAGTAGGAAAGCTCGGCCAGCGCCCCGCCACACAGCAGCCCCCACCACTAGTCGGCTCAGGTGCCTGGCAGTCACTGCTACACGCCGAGTAGCCAGGAACACCACCAGCAGCACAAAGCCCCCCAGGAAGGTGCATGTCCAGCCCCACGCTGAATTCACAAACTTTCTGTGGGCAGAGAAGAGGGAAGGCTACTGAGATCCCCTGGCCCCATCCCCCATCCTGGGCCACGTTCCCATCACTGCTCAGTCCTCCTCCAGTCTTGCACGGTGTCATTGGTTCTCTTTCCTGTGCCTTTTACCAACCCCAGCCATATTTAAGTTGACATCACCTTAAAGGCCCATTCTAAGGTCTACATTTCCTCTTCAGCCCTATTCTTCTTCCATACCCCAGGCTGGGTGCCCTTCCCCCTTCCCCCTCCCCTGACCTCAACCTCTGCCTATTTTTAGTGTGAAGACTGGCAAGAGAACAGAATCCTGGAGAAGGGAACTGCAATCCCAGAGTGCAGAGAGCCGGCTCCCACACCCAGGTGGACTCACATGTTGAAAAAGTTGCCGTGGCTGGCGAAGATAGTCCGGGAGTTGACGTGGAACTGCAAAAGCGGCCCAAAGATGACTACCGCAGCTAACCAGGCATGGTAGAGGCGCCGTAGGCAGTGGCTGCCTAGGACGCGGGCGGCCTGTTCACTTCCAAAGTACAGCAAGGCAGAGGCCACCCAGAGCAGCACCTTGACCAGGCAGCCCAACAGTGCCCGGATTCGGGCCCCGGTCCCCGGCCCTGCCCCCACCACAGGCCCCCGCTCCATGTTCCCTCCCCTCCCCACTAACTGCCTGCTCTGCTAGGCAGCTGAGGAGGGGCTGATGGGGCTCCCCCCGGGACAAGGACAGGCAGTGACAGGTGTGGCAGACACAGGGCAGAGCCCTGTTGGCAGCTGGCAGGCGGGGGAGAGGGGCGGGGGGCAGTAAGGGGCCAGGGTGGAGGGCTGCTGCATCAGCAGGGTCCTGGCCTCGGGTGAGCAGCAGTGTCCTGACAGCAGCCCGCGTCCTTTCCTGTTAGCCCTGTGTCTTCAGCTCCAGCTGTTCCACTTCACATCTCAAGGCCAGGCCTGCTGTTCAGGGTTGCCCTTGTCCATGTCCTATTTGGGTCTGCCTGCCTCACTGTGGTCAGCCAAAGTTTCTATGTGTTTTTGCTCCACAGAGAAATCAGAGGTCGTGAAAATAAAACTTGAAAATCTTTAAAACAAGTCCAGGTCTGTCCCGTCCCTGGGGATTCTGAGCAGCAAGGTGGGTACACAGAGCTGTGTCCTCCTTGAGCCGTGGGAGGCAAGGGTATCCACTTCAGTGTGCTGTGACTCTAACGGCTTGGCAGAGTTCTGGCTCCTGTCTGGACTGAGGGGTTCTCGAAGGCTGGGTGGCCCAGGGCTGCCATGCAAACTGGTAGTCGTGCAATGAATGAAAAAGGCATTACATTTAGGATAAGGACTGGAGCAGCAGCGTGGAGAGTAACCAACCCTGTAAGTTTTGGTTAATCAAAAACTGTTTCGAGATCACTTTTTGTCTTTCTTCCTCATTCCCCAACACTGGTGGTGGGATTTCAGAGTACAGTGGAGGCCCATGAGGTAGTGAAAGGACTGAGCAAGCAAGGACAAGTGGGTTGTGGACTCAACTCTATGTGACTTTGGGAAAATCAACTAACCCTTCTCTGTCCTCAGTGTTTATTTGTAAACTGATCAAGATAGATTAGATAACCAGTCAGGCTCCTTCCAAATCCTAAAGTCCACACTGCAGCACACTAGGCTTCAAATCTTATCATTCTAAAAGAGTTTTGAACCTGGGCATGGTGATACACGCCTCAAATTCCAGCACTCTGGGAGGCTGAGACAGGAGGACTGCCAGTTCAAGCCCAGCCTGGGAAATTTAGGGACTTGATGAGACCCTCTGTCATACAGTGAACAATACAATACAAAAAAAAAAAAGTATCGAAAGGTTCGAGCTGTAGTTTAGTGCCTGCGTAGAATGGAAAGGCCCTGGTTTAGACCCAGCACTGAAAAGTTTTAAAGATCAACAGGCTTTCCCTCACATTTTTAAGTACACATAGAATACCTTACTGTAATTGTAGTGGTTGAAAAGGGTTTATTTTCCAGTGAGTTATGTATGCTGACATTTCATATTATAGCACTTGCTTTTTCTTGTGATGCTGGGGATCAAACCCAAGGTCTCCTATACGCTAGTCAAGTGCTTTATGACTGGGCTACATTCTTAGTCCTATATCAAGCTTTTAAATATATCCAATGAAACCTAAATACTACAGCAATGAGATACTTCACTATTATCCACTTAAATAACGTTAAATGCCGGGCCTACCAGTGTACACCTGTAATTCCAGCACTTGGGAGACTGAGGTGGGTGGATTGTTACGAGTTTGAGACCAGCCTGGGCTACAAAATGAGCTGAAGGCCAGCCTGAACTGCATGCATAGTGAGACTCTGTTTCAAAATGACAAAAAAAAAAAAAAAAAATTACAAAACAAAATAAAAAGACATGTTACGAGAGTTTAAATTAGGGGGCCAAGGATATAATTCAGCAGTATAGCCCCTGCCTGGCAAGTGCAAGGTCATGAATTTGATCCCTGGTACCAGGAAAAAAAGTTTCCATTAGAAATCATGTGTCCATTATACTTTAGAGAATTTATCTTAATGTATTTATAATTCAGTTTTATTGATCATTTATCATACTTAGTAAAAAAAAACCCATATAATATACAATTTAATTTTTAAAAAATTTCCTGTGACTATAATGTCCTAAGAGTTTTCTTTTCTTCTGAACTGAAAACTTTTTTTGGACTGAATTGTCAAAATTGTTATCAGTACGAAATACAGTAGTGCAAAAAGCAGTTTACTGGAGCTAAGCATGGTGGTGCACACCTAGAATTCCACACTCAGGAGGCTGAAGCAGGAGTATCACCTTGAGTTTGAAGCCAGCCTGAACCACACAGGGAGACTTTATCTCAAAAAAAAAAAAAGTTTACACATTTTGGTCATAACATAAAATTGTGCTGGAATGCCTCTTACAGGGAATAGACGATGCGGTCTTGATGACACGAAGTTTTGAGCATACAAACAATTTTAATTTGCCACTTAATTTAACACCCTGGATATAATACAGGTCGAGGTGAGCTGGACAGCGTTTAGTGGGTGAAGTGGCAAAATTAAAAGGGCATGCGGGAAAGGAGACCTGACATGACAGCTTCACGGTAGGCAGACTGAGGAAAAAACACAGAGGCCAAGAATCTGGACATTGATTTGGAGCCAGGTATGGTGGTTCATGCCTGTGGTCCCACCTGCTCAGAAGGCTAAGGCAGAACAGTTTGAACCAGGAGTTTGAGATCAGCTTGGGCAGCACTGCAAAATCTCACCTTAAAACAAAAACAAAGACCTAAAACAACAAAACCCAAACCCTATTTGGCCATGAAATAGGTACCTGTCTTAGTCACTTTCTCTATTGTGAAGGCACAACACTCACAGTCGGAGAGAGGTTTACTTGGGCTCACAGTTTTTAGAGGTTTCAGTCCAAAATTGCTCCAAGGCAGGAAGGGCCCAGTGAGGCAGACACTGCTCATAGGAAGCAGAGACAGAGGGAGGACTAGGGAGGGATTTCCTTCCAGGTCACACCACAGTTAACTTGCTTCTTCTGACTACCCACCCTCCTAGAAGGAAGTCAGCTACAGTGCTCCCCTGATGCAGTTACCCTCCAAACACCCTACCTCTGAACGAAAGGCTCGTTAGGAATACTCTAGATCCAAATCATGACAGCACCCCTCCTACTTCTTGCTGTGACTGTCTATGAGTACCCCAAAAGTGTATACCCTGGCTTGAAAACTACTTAGAGAGCATGACAATGCTGTGGGGAAAGTTCTAGTCAGAGCAGGTTGTGAACTCCATATCCTCATGATCTTTGTTCAGTTTGCTCTGGGGCCAAAGGTTCTGAGGAAGCAGCAGCTAGATGTGATGCTGCAGGCCAGGTTTTCTGGCCGTGTTTATGAGCCACCTTCTCAGTCTTATGAGCACCTCTTATGATTGGAGCAGCTCCAGAGCACAGGAGGTGCAGGTACTCTTGGCTCAATAGAACACATGACTGTCCTCCATGGATATGTGCTGGAAGACTTTTGAGCTTGGTGAGGGAGAGTCTATTGCAAAGCTCAATTAATAAATGATTTTAGTACTTCCTGTCATCTGAAGATTTTGTGGGAACTATTTTCTTCAAGGAAGAGGACAAAAGCTCTCAGACAGGAAAAACAGTGAGACAAGAACACTAAGCCAGGTTCCCACTGAGAGTTTATTGAGGGAGCCAAAGCCAATGACAGGACAAAGGAGTCCTACTTCACCTTCCACCCCTGAAGCTACTGGCCTCCAGCACAACAGGAGCCTCTGGGAAGTTAGGACCTGCTCTGTGTGGGAGCTTTGGAGACTCCTGCCTCTCACACCACCTGCCTGTCCAAACCCAGTGATCCAGGCAGGTATGGTAATGAGACCTTATCCCCACCCCAGGAGGGTGGTGAGGAGATAACTCCACTCACCCTGCCCTTCCCCAAAGATCTCAGGGAGCAAGGCCAGGACACTTGGGCCTCTGATGGGCCAATCTAATCCTCAATGCGATGACCTGGGCAATGGGCCTGGATGGATGATAGGTCTACTCAGACCCGACATTACGTGTCTACTCTGGGAGCCAACAACTAACATCCAAACATGATTCAAAACATTCAGGATAGTTCTCTTGCTGGCAGAGGCCAAACCTCAGATAAAGGCTCCTACCAGACTTGGGTCACAGATAAAGACCCACGCAGAATGGGTATGAATGCATGAGGAGACCAGTCAGCCCATGGAGTGGATCTTGAGGGCTTGTCTGGGGCCCACAGCCTGGACTAGTTTCATGCCATCCAATGCCAGTGATTCCTCCATATATTCCCCAAAAAGGAAAGGGAATGCACCAGAGAATTTGGTGAGAGGTTCACCCTATAATAGACTGAAGGTCAGAATGATCTACTGGGGTGAGAAGGCTGTACAGGGGTGGGACAGCAGTGTGGGGGGACTGGAGCATTCCTCAGACTCTGGCATGTCATCCTTGAAGTACTCAGCCTGGCGGTACTGCCACAGACGCAGGTTCCCGTCCCACTGCAGAACAGAAGGTGGCAAGTGTCAGGGGGTACTGTACCTTCCAGGTCCAAGTCCCACATACACATTTCAGCCTAATGATCTGAAGCTCACCGAACTGCTGACAATCTTCTCTTCGAAGGGGTGCCAACTGACATCGCGCACACAGGCCTTGTGGTTGGTCAGCTTCTTCACAATGTGACCGCTCAGGAGGTCATAAACTGTGCAGGAAAGGCCAAGGTGGAGAAGAGACACCATGGTGCCTCCAAACCACCCCTCGGCTGCCCAAGGGGCACCACTGACCTGCCTCTTGGGCAACTCCCCACTTTCCCAGGGGGCAAACTGAACCCATAGAATGGTATTATTTCTGTTTTCTTTCATGTTCCTTTTCCTACCTTGGGTTGAGGATATGGTGTAGTGCAGTGTGGGTATTCCTGGCCCTTCATTAAAATTCAGAGGCCTACAGTTAAGAAAATGCAGTGGCTTTAAAGCTTTCAGCATGATATGGAAGGTAGCAAAAGTGAACCCCAGGCTGTTCTCAGGTGTGCGCACCTGTGGCTCCTCGTCTGGATAGGATGCAGGTTACCTATAAATTCAGGCTATCTATAAATTCAAGGTGCCCATGCCAGGTCCTATCTGTTCTTTCACAGCCTGGGTCTCTATCTAGATAGCTGCCTGGGTTTGCAATGCTGGCAGCTCCTTCTATCCACAGCTCTGCTTGAGTTTCTGAATGTGCATTCTTTCTTACTCAATGCTGTCTTTCTTTGTCATTCTCTTTGCCTCTGTTCCCTCCTATCTTTCATCTGCAAATCCTTTCCTGGACTGTCTAAAAAACAGAACCAACTATATTTTTGGTAGTCTATTATATTTACTGACTAGAATCCTATGCTTCTTTTCTTAAAGTGCTCATAAATAGAAGAGTTTTTCTTTCTCTGCTTAAGCCTTCCTTGCTCCTAACAAAATAAGTCGCACATGTAGTCCTCATAGGTTTTTTAAGGTGGTCACTATGGGTATAGGGGAAAAGCCAAAAAATATCCTACCCTTTCTGAGGCCCAACTGACAAAACCCTTACCAATCACTTTGCCAGTGGAGCAGCCACTGTAGATGAACTGCTGGCCTGTGCTGTGGGTAGGGGAGAAACGGCAGCGGATGAGGGTGTGTAGCACCCCATGGCCCCGGTAGGTCATCAAGGAACTGTCCCCTGGGAGCTTCAGCTTCCGCCAGGCTGGGTAACAATGAACAGAAAGCTCAAGATTCGGGAGTCTGGTTCTGGACTGTCCTGAACCCACAGCCCCTAATAAAAGACTCAGGGTCAATTGCCTTTTTAAACTTAACTAGTGACTGTTTCACTATCTAAGAGTTGGAGGTAACCAGTATGGCCCTGTGATCACAGTATTAAAACATTTTTGCGTTGGTTCAGCAAAAAAAGGGTTAATGCTGGGACAAGCAGGTTTTGGGAGGGCTCTAGGACTCCCAGGCTACCTATAAATTCAAGGTGCCCATGCCAGGTCTTATCAGTGATAAAGTATTTTAACTACTACCCCTGACTCTCAATCTCCAGATCTCAGTTCTATTTCCACTCTCACCTTTTTTGGGCACCTGCTGCCAGCGATAGTCCCAGCTTTGCTGTGTGGCAGCCTGGCGTGAGGCTTCCATGCCTTCTCGGCTAGAAAAGCGTCTGATATCCCACAGCTTGATGGTCTGGTCTTTGGAGTTTGAGATGAGATACCGAGCATCACCCTATGAACCCAAAGATGAACAATGGAGCACTAGAATGTGCCGATGTCAGTGCCAGTCAGTCTAGTCCCCTTGCTTTAGCTGTAAGCTAAGGAGGCTAGTCCTGACTTTCCTTACCTCCTTGCTTTTGATGCTGTTTCAGATCCCATCCCTTGAATAGACTTCCCTTTCTCTGCCAGAGCACTGGTTGGGTCTCTTATTCTGTCTGGATTAGACTGTCTTCTACATTTCTTATGAAGAAAGCCTACCCTGTTGCTTAAGGACTGGTGGGAAGAAGGAGCTCATGTTTCTTAACTTAAGCCAGTTTCCTAAGCTCTTAACACTCTGGCTAATGAGAAGTTTGTCAAGTTCTCACACTAGTCCATTGTCATGCCCTCCTAGGAAATCAGAACCTTTGCAGCCTGCCTGCACTGTTCTGCCTTCCTGCTCACCTTGCTGTCAATGAAGGTGATGCCATCCTGGTGTCCAGCTAGCGCACCCACAGGCTTGGGGTCATCCTCCCGCATGGTGCGTCGATCCCACACCTTGCAGATGGCATCATCTCCCCCAGAAAACAGGATTTGGGAGCTTATATCGGCAAAGGCCACTGCATTCACATCATCCTCGTGAGACTCAATCTAGGGGGAGAAGGAAGTCAGTATACTTCAGATTTCTTTCTAAAACAGAACAAAGAGCAGGATATAGAAGCTCTATTCTCAAGAGGAATACCTGTAGGGTGCGTCGATTTTGTTCTCGGTCAAAAACATACAGGCAGCCATCATTGGCCCTGAAAGGGAAGAGATAAGGACTGAATGGACCACTGCTATGTACTGTCTGGAGACTCTGCTGAGGTGCCCTACTGAGTGGCAAGGAGAAGAATTATTTAGTTTTGTTTTCAAAGACGCCTGGGACCTGACACCTCATGCTGGGGAAAATAATAAACAAGAGGTAAAGTGCTCCATAAACTTTAACCTTGTTTGCCACAGCTACCAATGTAGTCTCTGCAATAACAAAACTGATCTGTGGCAGAACTTCTATCTCATTAACCAAGGGAAAAACCACTCTACACAGACGCACCCTCCTAGTACTTCTCTTCCATCTGAGGAGACAGCAATGGAGAATACAGCAAAGCGACGCTCATCTGGCCTAAAGAGAGCAAAGGAGCTGTGTTAAGTGGATTTCTTTTCTATGTTCGTTAATCCACATAGAATATAATGAAGGTTATAGACAAGAGGACAAAAGGGGCCTCACAGCACATCCAAGAATGATAATCACACCATTAAGAACTCAGAAATAACTATGCAACCAACTATTTTATTCTGATCCTCCAGCTGACAGGATGGATGGTTCCCCTCCAAGAATCCACATAAAAAATTTTGCAACCAATATACTTTTCCCTCCAAGTGAGAGCTCCGGTTCAAGAAGTTTCCTCGTGTAGAGCTTTGCTTGAGAAGTTTCTGATGAGTATGATAGATGGGCCAATACCTTAGGTCTAGAGCAGTGTGTGTGTCTCCTTCCCCATAGATGTTGCAGATATGAACTAGGAGAAACAAGAATCTTTCATGACTTGGGAAAAGAGGGTGGAAAGAGAGACAAAACAAAGGGCAAGGATGTCAAAGAACCTTGGGAGTAGTGTTGCAGAACAAGGCATGGAATCTTGGCTTAGAGAAGGGCACATGGAGACATCAGGTCCCAGGCTGGAGAGACAATGAACACTGGTCATTACTCACTGTAATCAGACCAGCTGGAGTACAGGAAGTGGTTGCCATCAGGGGTGAAGGCCACATCCAGGACACTCCAGCCTACATCCCGGGCCTTGATGCTCTTGAATTTGCGGAAGCGACCATACCGGCAGTCATACAGTCGTATTGTCTGGTCTGTTAATTGGGGATCAGTAGAATTATGAAACACCTTCCTTTCATTCAGTGTATTTGTGCAGTATTATCTTTATCATGGGTAACATGCTCTAGCTGACCATCCCTAAGCCAGCCTCTGAGGTTCCTGGGTCTGGGGCTTTCTGGCCTCAGGCAAGGGGAGCTGTTCCATGGAAAAGCAGTTTCTAGACCAGGGTCTGGTACCTTGGCAAGCAGACATGAAGATTTGACCATCTTTGCTGTAGATGCCACAGAAAGCCTTCTGAGAGTAGGTATCAGTGAAGCCCAGATCATTGGGCAAGAAACTGGCAAAGCAGAAGGAAAGCAGAGGTAAGGGGAGCTCAGAATGAGGCAAATCCTAGTTGGCTTTGTGTATAATACTGTCTTTCATCTATTCTATCACCTTCTAAATTTCTATACTTTCTGCTTGGTTTACTCTCAAAGCTTTAAACCCCTTTACCCTAACCTTAATATTGCCAAGGGTCCTTTAACACTACCCCAAGCTTAGGAGATAAGACCTATCTGGCCCTCAGTCTCTCCACTGAGCCCCATACTCACTGAGACATCACTCGAGACTGTTCTCCAAGGGAGAAGCTTCCCCGGTGGCAGAGGCCCCGTTCTCTCTAAATGGAAGGGATTGGGGAATATTGCTAGCAGAAACAGAGGGCCACTTCCATCACAGCAAGCCCCCAACTCCACAGATACTGCTCTTGTTACAGAAATGGACACCATACACAGTAGTCGGTCCCACGCACTTCGATGCAGGTTGGCTAAGTCTCCAGCCCCAGTACTTGAGGCTTCCTTGAAAAGTGTTTCCTTTTTTCTTGGGGCTCTCAGAGCTGCTGGCTGCCTCGGCAGGCCAGGTGGAGGAGAAGCCTACCTGATACAACATTCGAGGAAAGGTGTGCTCCTGGGCTGCCCTTCTAATCCCTAGCCGTCCTGTGGCCAATTCCACCTGTGTCTTTATCTCATTGCATTCCAGCTCCTGGGTGTCAGGGGTTGCATCCACTGTGAGTACCAAAAAGAAGTTTCATACTACATCTTCCAGCTCTACAAGACTATGGCCAACACACTATGCCCAAGCCTACCCAACAAGGTTGATTATTCTGGGACTATAAACACTTCCCTCATTCTCTCAATTATCTGATCTTCTTTCAATTTAACTTAAAAAAATTTCTTTATTAGTACATGTTTTTACTACATAATAGTTATGTTCACTGTAGTCAACTTAACCTTTTATTCTTCATCAGAACAACAACAGAAAAAGGGTTTTTAGTCTAAGTCCTCCAACATTAATGGTTTGGTCTATCTTTTTTCTTACCAGGTGGGTTGTATCGATCTCCAAGACGGCCATCCCAGGCACTGTCATGCTCTTCCTCCGAGTCGGAGAGGGCTTGGATGAGTTGTAAATTTGCTGCACCTCCTCCCTGTACCAACCTCACTTGGCCTCTGTGGAGAGACCCCCCCCCCATTATAGAGGGACACTTTCTCCCAGACTAAGCAAATTCAGTCAATGGCTAACTGGCTCTTGGACCATTTGGTATTCATTTTCAAGTCTAAGGTTAACTAGACCATGTTTTTTAAGAGTCCTCATGCTCTACCAACTGAGCTAGCCAGGCACTAGCCCCATGGTTTTTAATTTCAATCTCCCATAAGATATAGTCAGAAACCATTCTGTATTCTCAGAGCCAGAGCAGAGGACCCCAACATGCTTAAAGAGGTGGAATTGCTAAGTTGACTTCCAAGCAATCTAAACATTCTGGGCATCTCCTTCGGAGCTTCTGCTGGACGAATTCAGCATACAAAAACAACTTGCAGGGCGTCTCAAGCTTATCTTCTCCCCAAGTAGCTATAAAGAAACAAAACCAACTGCACCCTTTCAAATCAATTCCTGGTAATTACTCCCTCTTAAGGCATTCTTTCTTCAAGAACAAGATTACAGCCGGGTCAATTTCAACTTGTTTTACAAGGAAATAAGTTCAAACGGCCTCATACCCTTCCCCCACAACTCTTTACTCCTCACATTACTCCTTTTCCACCAGGCCCCCTTTTTCCTTTTACTTACTTGGAAAACAGATTACATTTGTGTAGTTATAGCTAGAGAGGCTCCCCTGAGCAGCCCAATCTTACTGGGTATGGACCTGAGTGCCAAGGGTGACCAGTAGGGAAAGGCTATTCTGTTTAGACAAACAGCCATCCTGCACTAATTCTATTCCTGTAATTTCCCTTCCTGGACTTGAGATCAAGCGACTGTGGTGACACCTTGTGGAGTCACACTAAAGGGTAAGTTACCTGCGGAGGAGATAGGCCAGTACCTGGGCCAGATCCACATCTTCATCCTCCTCTTCCTCTTCCTCACTCCGATGCAGGCCAGCCCCTCTTCGGGACAAGCCCTCGGAGGGGTCTCCAGACCCGGATCCTGCACTGCTGCTGTTCCTTGATCCCATCTTCTGCTCACAGCATCCTTAGGTCCTGAGCAGGGGCTCCTCCTGTTACTTCCTTGGTTTTGGTGAAAGCAAAGCTTGCTCTAGAAATACCAGAGTCTCCTGAAAACAGGCGGTAGCTATCTCTGGGAGGACAACCCTACCTAGGGACTGAGATCCCTTCTCTTTAGCCTATGACAACTCCCAAGGCTTTGGGAACACAAATCTTCTCTAATCTTGTGAAGCAAAGAAAGCTGAATGTTGCAAGCCTGGGGCGCAACCCTAGTTCACCAATGAGAATCTTCTGAAAAAAAAAAAAAAAGTTTCCTATCCCAAACTCACCTATCAAGGTTTTACCCCGCTCCTTGGGGGTGAGGTTCCCCGGTAACCTCTCTCGATGACCAATCAACAACCTCTCGCGGAAGAAAGCGCTTCAAGAGCTTATCTATCCAATCAGACAACTTATGACTCAAAGACCCCTTCGAAGCCTCCCCCTTGCCGACCAATCACAGAGCTGTCTTGAGGGAGCGGGCCGCAGAGACAGCCAATGAGGCGAGAATTAGGCCTAACAACCCTTCCTTCTTTGACTCACGCCCACGTGGTGTGCCGGGGGTGTGTACGCCAAGGACTGGAAGCGGCAAAACACCTCCCACAGAAACCGGCGGTTAACACCCCGTGCGAGGCCACCCACCAGTCAGAAGCGGCCGCAGGACCCGCAGTAGCGCAAGGCCTTGTTTACACCGAATGCCGCCGCGGCGTCGGTCAACCGCTTCTCCGTCACGCGCCTCCTTCGTCACGCATCTCCCGGCTTCCCCGCCGACGGGCTGCCAACGTCAATAGACGCGCCCGACGGTTCCGCCCCCTTAGCTCTCTCACTGGATGGTTGAACTAGCTGATTGATTGGTGGGCGGGAGAAAGTGCGTGAGGGACCCGAGGGGCGGGGAAAGTGCGTGACCGAGCAGGGGGCGTGCACTCCGGATGGGAGGGCTGAACGCGAACTGACAGCTTCCCGAGTAAGAGATCTAGCAACTAGAAATAATGGCTGAGAGGCGGGGCTTAAAAAGAAACGGTTTAGTGGTTTATTACCCAGATGTATTTTAGCAAGGGATACAATTTGTTGTCCGTCCCTAAAGATCATTTATTTGGCTCGAACTCTTTTAGTGTGTGTAATATTAAGAATCAAACCTAGGACCTTAGCACTGAGCTCTATTTCATCCCTTTTTAAAATTTTGAGACAGGGTCTCGCTACATGGCCCAGGAGGGACTCGTACTTTCCATCTTCCTGCCTCAGCTTCTCGGAGTGCTGGAATTACAGCCTTGCGCCACTGCGCTCTCCCAGAGCCTGCTCTTTATCTCTCCTCCCGCTTCCAGTCATTTTCTCTCCTGGACTAAAGCTTCAAGGGTCTGTTCCCAATGAATGCCCGGTTGCCTTCGCATAACAGGGACCTATCTCTCCACACCCTCTTCGGTTTAGCTTGTGAAAGCCTTGTTTTCATGAGGGTCCGTCTTTTCTAGACCTACCCCTTACTCGTTTTGGGCTTTTTAGACGATCCCTGGCTTCTCTCGGCTACCTTGGCGGAAGCTGCTAATGCCCCATGACCCTCTAGGAGTCTTTCCGGTTCCGACGGTGGGGCAGAAAGCTTCCTGGGCACTCGGAAATTTGTAGACGTTCCCTAGAGCCTGCGTCCTCCCGGCGTCCCCTCCCCCGGCCCGCGGGTCCTGGGTTCGCTGCTCGCTGCCCACTTCTCCTCTTGCGGGTTTATGAATAACAGGGCTGAGTCCAAGGCCGGGACCTGCCACGTCTCGGGATCTTTCCTAGGCTGGGGGTGGGGAGGCGTGACCTTGACCGGTTGGTGCACAACCCTTGGGTCAGAGGTTCACGCTACTGTGAGCCCCGGGAAGAGCGGGGAGCCCGGCTCACCTGCCCCCACCCCCGCGGCAGGGAGGGGACTAGAGGCTTCTGTTTCCTGGGCCCTGCAACTGCGGCACACACTCGGGGAGGGGGAGGGTGTGGACATTCCGGGTACGAGGTCTCGGGAGCCTGCTTTGTGGACCTGTGACCCGTGGTGGAGCAGGGCTCTGCTTCATTTCTTGTTCTGCAGTCACCATCTTAAGATTTTTAATAACTTGCAAACAAGCGCCTCGTATTTTCATTCCCTCTAGTTATTTAGGGAGTTCTGATATTAATATTGAGACTTTGGGATCCGTGATTGCAGGCAATCAGGAATCACATATAAAAGTTGAGTTTAGCCAGGCATGATGGTACACGCCTGTGATGCCGCCAGCACTGAGGAGGCTGAGGCAGAAGGATCTCTGAGTTCCCAGTCAGCCTGAGGTACATATTGCTTTCAAGGCCAGTTTGAGCTGCATAGCAAGATCCTGTCTCAAAACAAAAAACAGCCAGTTGTGGTGGTGCATACCTGTAATCCTAATAGCATGTGGGAGGCTGAGACAGGAGGACTGCTGTGAATTAAAAGTTGGCCTGGGCTACATGTTGACACCGTCTCTCAACAAACAACCCCAACCCCCCAAAAAAACCCAAACCAAAAACCAATCTTCCTTTTTTGACCCTTAAATTCAATTACTCAAGTGCTATAGATTTTTAAAAACTGATTACTTGAAATTATTTTCAGTCATCACAAATTTTCCTAATTTCTTATCTCTCTCTAGTTGATCTACTGAAATATCCTGCTGTAACAGCAATTAGTTCTTAAGAACTCAGTAGTGGTCCACCATTGTTAATCTCAAATATCAACTTGTTTGCTTGCTTGCTTTTCTTTTTTTTCTCTTTTTCTGCCAAGCAAATAAGGCCTATAAATGCCTCGCTTATTTACAGCTCTGCAGATTTTTTTTTTTTTAAACTGGGGATCAAACTTAGCCCAGCAGGCGCTTGTGCTGCTGAGCTAAACTTCTGGACCGGTAGAATTTCGAATTTCTTATGTGAGAGAACCTTTGTCTCTCTACCAAACTCCCTTCCTCTCAGCCTTGCAGTTTTACCCAGTGGTACCACTTCAGTATTCTACTTCAATATTTTTTAGTATTCTATCATGGACCTACATAAAGACTTATGTTTTACAAAGCCATTGTTTTTGCTGTTGTTTGTTTGTTTCTTGAGATAGGGAATGATTGTGTATTTCAAGCTGGCCTTGAATTTGAACTTGAAGTGGTTCTCCTGCCCCAGCCTTCTCAATGCTGGTATTACAGGCTTGTGCCACCATGTCTGGCCTGCATGGCCATTATTGATAATAGTGGAACACAGGAAGCAAAATAGATCCAGATATCCTACAATACAGGATTGGTTAAGTAAATTGTGGTTTATATGGTACACACAGAAGTACCAGGTAGCTATTAAAGGGCAGAGTGGGCTGAGGTTGCAACTCAGTGATAAGAGTACTTGCTTAACATTTGAGAGGCCTTGGTTTTACCTCCAGCACTGGGAAAGAAAGGAGGAGAATTGAAGTCTATTTTTATTCCTTGGGAAATTGTACAAGCTACATTAAGTTTTAAAAAATGGTGTAGGTAGCCCATCATGGTGGCACATGCCTGTAATCCCAGCTACTTGGGAGGCTGAGACAGGAGGATCAAAAGTTCAAAGTCAGCCTGGGCAGCTTGGTGAGAATTTGTCTCAAGACAAAATATAAAGGGCTGGGAATGTAGCTCCGTGTGCCCAAACAAATATAAAAACACATAGGCCCATCATATAAGTAAACAATAAAATGATGAAAGCCTTCCATGAAATGACAAAGGTGTAGCATATACAAAGAACTATGATTAATATAATTTCATGTTTTTCTTTTTTGTTTTAACTGAGGCAGAGTCTCACTGTAGTACAGCCTGGCCTTGAACTTGCTTGAGTAGCCCAGGCTGGCCTTGAATTTACAAGTAATCCTTATTCCTCCGCTTTCCCAGTGCCAGAATTACAGGCAGGTACCACCACACCTAGCTTGATTAATTTTTGTATATGAAAGATTTTTAAACCTATGAATTTGATTATTTCACTTGTGTCTTGTAATATTTTTGAGCATTTATACTCATAAATATTCTATTTTTTAAAAAGGTGTTCTATTTTTGAAAATGACATTTCTTTTAATTACTTACAATTTTGATATATTCTTCCCTTTCTTGACTTTGAACTGACATGTTGTGGGGCGAGTATGTAAAGTGTTTTTTGTTTGGGCAGTCTCTACTCTCCCTGGCTACAGTTAAAGTCACTTATATCCACAGAGGTTTTCTACTTGCTGCACCTGTTTTAGGATCATTTGTGGTAATTGCTAAGTAAATGTCAGCTAGCTGAAGGCTTGTTTGACTTGCTTTGGCCTACTTCCGGCTCTTGAGAATTCCACTAGGGGGCAGCCTGGACTGGAAGGGAGAAAAGGCAAGCGAAGTTTTTATTTCTGGCTGACCCTTTCTAGCTTGGTGACAATATAGAATTCCTGGAACACATGACTACCTCTTTCTGAGGGGAAAGTTAGGTCTTCTGAAGTGACTGATACTCACACACACTTTTTGGTTTTTTGTTTGTTTTTCGAGATAAGATCTTGCTATATGGTTCAGGCTGGCCTAGACTCACTATGTAGTCTCAGCTGGCCTTGAACTCCCAGTAACAGTCCTGTCTCAGTCTCCTGAGTGCTGGGGTTACAGGCATGCACCACCATACCCCAGATGTGGCTTTGTTGTTTTTCTTGGTTTGTTTTTGTGGCACTACTGATTAAACCTAGGGCCTCATGCATTCTAGGCAAGTGCTCACTACTAAGCTGGAACCCATCACAAGATGCTTCAACTTCCTACCTCTGTCTACTGAAAGGGTCTAGACCAGTCCAGGACAATGAACACTTCTCAATTCTGAGTGACTGTGATCCTAATGTACCATTTCCCATAGAAAGAGACCAGAAGTTCTTGGAGAAATGGTTGATTCCAGATGTGGGGCAGGAAATACATAAGATGAGTTTGGAACAATTTACTGTACCAGATCAAGGAGGCAAGCAGGAACTGTCAGTGTCATGTCAAAAGGACTTGAGAGCCCAGGGGGACAATTTGAACATTAATAAGTATAATTTAATAAACATTATGTTGAAGTCCATGAGTTCATAATTGCGTGTATATAACTAATTGGTTACCTTTTTGAAGGATAATAGAAACCAAATCATTATTTTGAAAATGATAAATGAAAAGAAAGAGTAATCTGTTCTAATAAACTATACCACAAGGTAATGAAGCAGAAAATAAAAGGAAGCACCCCTTTGAAAGTATTCCAACTATTTTGACAACTTGAACATGGCTACTTTTCTTTCTTTTTTTTTTTTATTGCAGGGGTCTCACTATGTAGTTCATTGGCCTTGAATTCTCTATGCATTCCAGGCTGGCCTCTAATTTGCAGTGATCCTACTGCCGAAGCTTTCCAACTGCTGGGATTACAGGTGTTTGTCACCATGCTTGGTGTATGGCTGCTTCAATCTAGTGAAATAAGGAAACTAAGCATTAAACATTTTGATCTGGATTCTTTAATGGCTAACTGGAAAGAAAAGAATAGAGGAAGAACCCATGGATTGCTATACTAAAAAGTATGACATTTCAAAAAGCAGGCCAGGCTAACTAACCTATAGGATCTGGGGACCCACCAATGAGTTATATGCCTACAAAAAGTATGCAAGGAAGTGATCACCACTCACTATAGTACCCACTTAGGGCTGGAGGTGGTGGGGGTGATGGAAGCAGGGAACGCTACAGGAAGGTGGCTTTTCGGGTCAGGCAAAATTCTGTTTCTCTGAGTCATGATTTTGAGGGGTGATCACTTAGTGATAATTTTTTAAGCTATACCTTTGTCTTGTATGGTTTCTGTAACTGTGTCTTTTTAATAATTAAAAACATTAAAACACGTTAATTATGTTTTATGATTTATCTTAAGCTGCTGGGCATGTGGCCCAATTTTATTTTAATTGACGGAAATCATTTTTAAGGTGAACATCTTCCTGTCCCTGTGCATTCAGATGCCAGAAAGATGCCTGGAACTCCACTTCCCTGCCCTTTCCTGGAAGGACTTATTTTGAAATCTGTTTTTTCATATATACACTTTTTTTTTTTTTTGGTACTGGAAATTGAACTCAAGACCTTGCATTTGCCAGGCAGGCGCTGGGCCACTGAGTTATATCCCTGTCCTCTCCCATATTTTCTTTACATTGCTTATTTCTTTGTTAAAATATAGTCAGCAACACATAAGAGAGGTTTATAGGGCTTACTGTAATCATAGAATGGAGAAATGATGACAACAAGCATCATTAGATGGTTATTTGGTGCAGGGCATAAGTGATTACTCTGAGTATTTTATTCTACTGACTCCATTCTGAGGTGATGGCAAATTCCCTTTTTACAGATGAAGGAATGGAAGGCATTCCTGGCTCTAGAGTCTACTGTTTGCTTAATGCCTGTGCTGGTTTAATTTCAGTTACCACGTATTCTTTATGAAGCTGGGAATTTGATTGTATGTTTATTCACATTTTTAATTTATTTCTTTACATAAAATTTGTACATTTTTTTGTGTACTCCGTGATGTTTCAATACATGTAAACATTATGTGATATTCAAGTCAAGGTAAACATATGTATCTGTTTTGTCATACATTTATCATTTCTTTATGGTGAAAATATGCAGAGTTCTTCCGTATTCTTGAAATACACAGTATTGGTATCTACAGTCAGTCTACTGTGCAATAGTACCCCAGAACTGATTTCTATTTAACCATAACTTACTACTCATTGCTCAACCTTTCCCTTTGCCTTCTCCCCAGCCGTGTATTTTTAAGTGTAGTAGATTCCTTTGCTGTGACTAGGAGATGGTCCACCCTGATTCTTCCCTTGAACATTAGAGCTAGTCATTGGTGTTTTCTGTAACACGTGGAGATTTCTCTAGTTTTTTTTTTAACACAATACTCAGGGATTCATATACACTGTTAAATTTGAGAAACGTAAGAGTAGATTAGATGACTTCTAAGGTTTATAGTTGTAGAAGCCTGTGCAGCTATAAGAGACATATCTCTGCAGTTCTTAGTTACCCTTAGCACTGCTATTGTGTGGCTTTGAACAGATGATGTTTCTGTGTCTGTTTGCCTTTTTCTACCTTTCTCTCTTTTTTTCTTTTTTGGTTCTAGGGATTATCCCCAGGCCTTGTGCATACTAGGCAAACATTCTAATAGTGAGCCATATCTCAAGCCAACCTTTGTTTTTTCAATAGAAAATGGTACTAGGATCTGGACATGGTGACTCATGCCTGTAATCCTAGCACTCAGAAGGATCGTTGTGAGTTTGGGACCAGCTTGGGCTACAAAGTGAGCTCAAGGCTGGCCTGAACTGCATAGTGAGACCCTGTTTAATAAAGACAAAGTAAAAAAAAAATAGTACTAGGCAAGGTGTGGTGGTGCAAGCCTATAATCCCAGCACTCAGGAGGCTGAGTCAAGAGGATCACTGAGAGTTTGAGGCCAATGTGGGCTACATAGTGAGTTCAAGTCCAGCCTGAACTACATAGTGAGACCCTGTATCCATAAACAGAGAGAGAGAGAGATGGTTTTTCCCTCAAAGTATTATTTTGTAATGTGCTTACAACAGTGGTGCCTGGTACACAAAAGGTGCTATAGAAGTGTTAGCTGTCTTAATATTGAGTACTTTCATGAATACTTTGTAACTCACAGTTCCATGTCAGAAAGGGGAACAATAGATTTGAGAACCAATAATGGGAACAACTTTCACTGGAGACTGGGATTGTAAGGCTTTCGCATGTTTAAGTGGGAGATCATAAATTTTAACTAGCAGCCTGCTGAGGCCCCCACGTTTCTAAGGCCTCATGATACAGAGAACATCATGCCTTCTACCAGTAAATCTTACTTATGTAATCCAGTGGTGGGACAGGTTTATAGGGAAGCCTATGAAAAAAGGTGGGAAATGAAAACAGCACAAATGTTATATAAAATAAGTGAGCATCTCTTTTTAGACAGTGTGTGGGAAGGGTCTGCGGCCTGTTCTTAGGGCAAGGAGATGTTAATATGAAATCACTCATATTTTCTGCAAGGCTGGGGGCTCCCTATTCCAGTTGTGGGTGTTGCCTTGCTAGCCTGAAGCCTAAGGAGGTCACATTCTGTGCACACGTCCCTCCAGGGCCTCCAGCTCAGCCAGCACCTCCTTGGGCAGATCCTGGTTCACTTGCTCTGTCAGGTAGCTCCGAATGTCACGAACCTCCTCTTCCCAGAAGTCCTTGGGAAGTGAGAACAGCTGCGTGGTATCTATGGCTCCAAGGCCACTGAGATCCAGGGCTCCTTCCTTTGGTACCAGCCCGATGGGTGTCTCTTGGGCACTGTCCTCCCCCTCTAACCGCCGACAGATCCAATCCAGCACCCGAGCATTTTCCCCAAAGCCTGGCCACAGGAAGCGGCCTGCTTCATCACGTCGGAACCAGTTAACATGGAAGATGCGGGGTAGCCGGGCCCCTCTGCGTCCCTCCATGCCCAGCCAGTGCTCTAGGTAGTGCCCAAAGTTGTAGCCAAAAAAGGGCCGCATGGCAAATGGGTCATGCATGATGATCTTCCCTAGGGTAGAAAGGAAGATGGGTAAAGAATTTTCTTCTTTATTTTTTTTTTTTGGTGCCAGGGTGACCTCGTGCTTGCCAGGCAGGCGCTTAAGCCCCTGAGCTAAACCTCCAGCCCCATGGAATTTTCTTCCTTTGAAGGGAGGCGCACCCTGTATCCTGCTGAATAAAGTCAATGGTTCCCAGTTCTGGAATAGCCTCAGGAAAAGTGAAGAGAATTGGTGGTGGGGGGGTGACAAGTGGGAAGGGGGGGGCCACTGGAGATGACAGGGGCAAAGGGTGGCAAGAAGGTCCAGCTCAGAAAGGGAGTGAGGAGGTGTCCTGGGAAGCCACACGCTCACCTTTGTGCTCAGCCGCAGCAGTAGACTCGGAGCGCATGGCACTACCTACAAACACCCCGTGACGCCAGTTGAAGGCCTCATACACCAGGGGCACTCCTAGAACACCAATGAACAAGGTCACAGGCGGCCTTTTTTGCTGAACCCTCACCCCATCCTTCCTGATGATCTTGGCTCTTGGTCTCTTTCTCCTAACATGTTAGCTATCCCAGCAGACCCTGTACCTCTCCAAATTCTGCTCTCACAGGCCGGAACTCTGGAGACAAGACAGCTGGAGCTGGAAATCCAGGCTGAGGCTCCCTGAGTTTTAAGTACAACGGGCTGGTGGGCCCTAATATAGCACAAGGCCTTTTACCAACAGGGCGTGGAGCCCCCATGTTGTTTACCTTTGGGTCTGCGGCCCCCAAAGATGATGGCATCAATGGGAACACCTTCTGGGGCCTCCCAGGCCGGATCCATGATGGGGCACTGGCGAGCCGGGGCACAAAAGCGAGAATTGGGATGTGCACAGGGCTCCTTGTCACCTGGCAAAGGAAACACAAACACAGTCACTTCTAAAGTGACATCCACTCTCGACACTCACACACGTTACATTCTTGTACAATTTCTTTTTTGCCTCATCTGCTACCTATAACCTCATGTGGGGAGGAATAGGGAGAGGGGATCCAGAACGTCTCCTCCAAAAGATCAGGTTATTTATCCATAATGGTGCTGCCAGGGAAGAATGAGAGAGCAGTTGGGTTTGGCAAAGTACTAATATTTATGTCAAGCTACAGGCCCTTGGCATAGGTAGGACCCATGGAAATGGCTTTAGATAGTGGATGGTTACAATAATGTTTCCCCTAGAATTTACTTATTTACAGTTATTTCCCAAACTTCAAGCAAAAACTGAGAATGTCAGGTCAGTATTTCAGATAGTTGGCTTTCCATCAGCAAGTCATAGAATCTCCTGAGCTACTAAAATGCAAACAGCAATTGATTTTAAAACTAACAGAATCTCAGGGGCCAGGAATATAGCTTAGCGGTACAGAGCTTGCTTGGCAAACACAAGGTTGTAAATTCAATTTCCTATACCATCCCACCCCTCCAAATAAAACCTAGCAGAATCTTCCAGGCATGGTGCCACATGCCTCTAATCTCAGTACTCAGGAGGCCAAGGCAGGAGGGTCACCAGGAGTTCAAGGCTAGCCTGGGCTATAAGATCCTATCTCAAAAAACAAAATAAAACAAAACCCCCCAAACAAACAAACAAACTTTTTATGATTCCCCTGGCCAGGCCTAGACCCTAGAGTGGTGCCGCTTGAGAAACCCAGACTGAGCAGGTATAACCTGAGGAGCTCAGGTCATGACACCTTTGGGTGCTCTGAAGAGGGTAGAGATTAAGTCAGTGGCACCCATGTGAGGCACCACCGACAGGAGCCTGAAAGATCATAATACTTTTTCTACTGGAGGTTGCTGGTCAGACCTGGGGAGTGAGGGATCCATGGAACCAGTACTCCTACCCCCTGCCTTTCCTGTCCCTGCCTGTCTTGTCAGATAAGAGCTAGCCTTCATTAGCAACCTGTGTGGGACCCTGGCACAGGGTCTTTATCATTCTGGGAACTGAAGCAGGGCATAAGATGCCCTAGTTATGCCCCTGAATTCAGAGATAATGAAAGGGTTGGGGAACTAGCCTGTGGGGGAAGATTACCGTTTCTTGGACTTCTCTGTTGGGTGGGTAAGCTGGGGGGTGTTAATGATGGTGTTACAGAAAATGAAGGGTGATCGGACGAGAGTGACTGTTAGGACAATGAGAGTGACTGTTAGGACCAGCCTGGCAAACTGAAGTGAGGCTTCAGCAACCACAAGGTTACCCTTCCTGTCATTCTGTTTTTCACTTCTATCCCTCAGTCTCTTGGCTGCCTGCAATTGTGGAAGACATGGAAAGCCAAAGGTCCAGAGTACAGGACTGGGGGAGGAGTGGGGCCCAAGGCACCCAATTAATGAGAGAACTGAGAAACTAGCTTCTGGGAAAGACTGAAATGCTGGTCTGATTTAGCATGGAAGAAGCATTAGGGAGTATGTGTTGGAGAAACAGGGGAAGGGTGAAGGTAACTTAGTGGCCTTTAGACAGTGGCTATTATGCTGGGGAGGTGGGAACCAAATAGCAGGAGGGAAGTTGAGCAGAGGAGAAGGCAGACTTCCTTTTTTCCTAATGAGTCCAACGCTATGAATTGTGCTTTGAGCCTAATTCCTTCTGGAACAATTTTCAAAACAATCCTTCCTCTTATTCTTGGGGCACAAATTGAGATTTTTGCCTGGGGTTGAAAACTACTTATAATTTCCTTTCATTATAATTTGCCTTTCAGGAGATAACCAGATTTAGAAGGCTTTTCCATCATTAAGGTGTTGAGCCCTGGAGTCCCAACCCACACACCAGGTTTCCAGGGTTTTCCCAGCCAGGAGGTTACAGTGACACCAGGTGGAAGAGGCAGGTCGATGCCCTCCCAGTACACGCCGCCATCACTGGTCTCGGCGACGTTGGTAAACAGGGTGTTACTCTGCACTGTGGCCATGGCATTGGGATTGGTGGTTGCAGAGGTGCCAGGAGCCACCCCGAAGAACCCATTCTCAGGGTTGATGGCCCGCAGTCGACCTGTCAGGAGGAGAAGCGAATGAAAAGAAAGGACCAACCAGGAAAAGGCTTAACAGGGTCCTAGCCTACCCCTTCTTGCCCTGAGCTTTCCCTGAGATCTGAGGGGGAAAGGCACTGTCTGGCAGGGTTGTTTAGAAAAAGGTTCCCAACCACAAAGCTCACCATGAATGTCAGAAGGATTTGGTAAGAGCTAGAAGTGATAGTGTGACTGGAGGGTCCCTCACCGTCACTGTCAAACCTCATCCAGGCAATATCATCCCCCACACATTCCACTTTCCAGCCTGGCAGTGCGGGCCGCATCATGGCCAGATTTGTCTTGCCACAAGCACTGGGAAAGGCGGCTGCCACATAGTGCTTCTTCCCCGCAGGGCTGGTGACGCCCAGGATCTGTATGTTGGGGACAAAGAGAACAGGAGGTCACTGAAGGTCAGCATGTGATCTGTGTAAGGAAGGACAGTTAGGAATCCACATGGAGTGCCACTGTTTATTTATTAAGCAGATGTACTGCTTTGCCACCAGGCCCGAGTTAGCAGCACTTAGCAGCATGGGGGCAAAAACGTCAGTCTTTCTGGCAGAGTCCCTGCCCAGCAGTTTGGCATCTGGCGGGAAGGAGGCAACTGGCCAGGCCCCACCCCTGCCCCACCCTCCACAGCTGCCCAGTTCCTCCCCAGGCCCTCACCAGCATGTGCTCTGCCAGCCAGCCCTCATCTCTGGCCAGGCGAGAGGCGATGCGCAGGGCAAAGCACTTCTTGCCCAGCAAGGAGTTGCCTCCATAGCCGCTGCCGAAGGAGACGATTTCCCGCTGGTCAGGCACGTGGCCAATCAGGGTTTTCTCTGGGTTGCATGGCCACTGGCTCACTGGCTCCCCTGGGGACAATGGGGTTGTGCTGGCAGTGGCATCAGGAACTGGGGTGTAGGGGCCAGTGGGATCAAGGATTGGCAGGAGAGACACCTGGGAGCAGTGGCAGTTGCCAGCAGTGGCTAAAGTACTCCCCTGCCTTTTGATACCCACCAGCTCCCATGCCTCTATTAGACACGAAGACTGACTTTTCTCAATTTTGTGCAAACTGTTCTCCAAACATGCTCACCCTCAGCCCAGAGTATTTCCTGGGATTTGGGCTTCAGCTTTCACAGGATACAGAATCATGGCATCTGTGGATGTGTATGATTTGTAGTTCCCTCTGAGTGCAAGAAGGCTTCTGAATCCTCCCCTGGGCAAGGCAGGAACTCACCTTGCCCAGTCAGAGGCTGGCCAACAGAGTGAAGGCACTTGACGAAGTCCCCATCTCCCAGGGCCTGAAGTACAGGCGTCCCCAGCCGAGTCATAATACGCATGCTTGCCACCACGTAGGCTGAGTCAGTGAGCTGCACTCCAATGCGGGACAGTGGTGAGCCCACAGGACCCATGCTGAATGGGAGCACGTACATGGTGCGGCCTGTGGAGCAAAGTGTCACCTGGATGAAGGGCTCCAAATGCCCTTAGTGTCCCTGCCCCTGCATCCCTGCCCTGGTTACCCTGCATGCATCCTGGGAACCTCTCATCCACAGCTCGCTGGAACTCAGTTGGGGACATCCAGTTACCCAGCTGTCCACGGGCCCCACCAGCTGGCAGGGGTACCGTGTCCCGCTGAGAAGGCGTAACAATCACTGTCTTGCTCTCTACTCGTGCCACGTCCTTGGGGTCCGTGCGGGCCAGCCAGCTGGAGGAGAGGGGATTGTCAGGAAGATGGTAGCCAGCAGGTCTCTTTCATCCCCAGACCTACTTCTTAAAGTTTATTTTTGTCTCTAGTTATTCTGTTTATATCAGCTTCTTTATTTAATATGAAAATCTCAGTTCCTAAGTGAGTGTCCCTGAAAGCTTCCATTCTTACTCATTCCACCAGGATGATCTAGTTAAATATGAGTCCATCTTGGTAACCCCAAAATGTCCTCTTTCCAAACCGTGTGCCTCTGGCAGATGGCTGGGCTCAGGGCTTACCAGTTATCATATTTGGGGAGCTTTCGAATGAGACCTTGCTGTTCTAGCAGGGTCAGGGTGGCAGTGTTCTCAGCCTCAGTCCCGTCACAGATATGGATGGCCTCTGGCTGGCAGAGGCGGGCACTGCGCTCCACAAAGTCCTGAACTCCAGCGGGCAGCTGGCCCAGATCTCCACTGAGCACACGTAGGGTCTGGATGCTGCGGCATGGTGACCAGCGCCAGGGGCTCAACCCCTGCCAGCTAAGCCTGGAGAAAAGAAACAAACAGGGAGGCGATCAGCCAGTTGCTATCATGAAGCACAGACAAATGATGGTGGTGGTGGTGGGAACAGGACGCCTGAGCTTCTGTGGAAAGTGCTAAAGCATGTCCAGGTACAGGTACCATTAGAGCAGGGTGGAGTTGGTGCATGGGATGGGATCAGGATACGTGCATCCTGTGGTCTTTATGGGACTTAATGAGGGTGTCCTGGTCAGCAAGAGACAGGTATAGCCAAATGAGCATAACAGGGCCCACCTGGCTGTGGAAGTATACGCACAGGCACACTGATATTTTTGCAAGAGAAGTCCATGCCCATGTTTCACTATGCCTGGTCTGTTTACTTTTGGGCTCAAGTGTTAAGAAACTGCTTGGGTTAAAAGCTTTATGCCTTATCTGTGTTCTTCCCATTCACAAGCATAGTTTTTATACATTAAAAGGGCAGCTGTTTTTATTTTTTCTTCTGGTGTAGGACTGTGAAAGCCTCAACAGCGCTCTTCCAGTGCCACATTTCTAGATTAGGGCTCTTGCACAAAGACGGGGCTGGATGTTGGGGTTCCGGGCACTAGATCTGCTACTACACACCTGGGTCAGTGCTTGTGTAAAAATGTGTCCCCTAGGCAGATGTTTCTGAACTCTGTGAAAGGGCAGTGGGGAATGAATATCACTGGCAGGATTCATGCCTTGATTCCTAGCAGGGCAGGATCCCTCTATTGTCTGTTTTGTCTCTTGGAGAGAGCAGCAGGGTCTGCTCTGATTGGCCAAGACCCAGGGTGGAATGACCCAGAGAGGCCAAAGACCAAGAGAGATTAATTACCCTTCTCATCTGCCACAGCTTTACCCCTCTGAAGCCCAGATAGCAGGGAGGGGGAGCATATGTTTGCCATGGCTTGCTTTCTTTTTTAATGGAGTGCTGCCGAAGCAAGCACCCACAGTTTGCTTTCTCACACCCCACATGGCTAGAGAGCTTTGGGTGTCATTGGTAGGTTGGAACATCAGACTAGAAAAAGCCCAAGCTCAGAGGCCATAAAACTGGGCAAGGTGAGACCATGGATGTGAGTGCTTGGGCCTCTCTGGGGTGGGACCCGAGATAGTTTCCAAGATCAGAGTAGGATGGATGCCCAAAGTGGCCCAGAGGCAGGGAAGAGGGGATCCTGGGATCTGGGTCTGTTCTCGTCCAGGAAAGTTTTACTAGGACTAGTTTCAAAGGCACACAGTCTTGAGGACTCTGTCCAGAGCCTGGCTTATTGCTAAGTCCCCACACCCACCTTCAGTAGCCCAGGTAGAACCTTCTTTCTATCCTTTAGAGACCACTCACGTAGGCTGCCAAATAGAACTGACTGTGGGACAGAGATCGGGTCAAGACTCTGGGATAAAAGCTGGGGAAGGGGGCTGCAGACAGATGAGAGCAGGCTGTAAAAGGGGGAGGGCTGACAGGTAGGTCAGTCTGGAGATTGAGAAGAAGGCAGCGGACGAAGTCAGCCAGAAGTAAGAATGGAAGGCAACGGTTGCCTACTCTCATTTAACTCCCTCTCCCTTGGCCTCCGGGTCCCTCAGGCTGCGCTGGGCTCGTTGCCAGCTTCCAGTTGGGGTTAGGCCAAGAAAGGATGTTTACCTTTTACCTTGTTTAAGGATCTCGGAGCTTAGAGCGCCAGGGGCGCATGATCCACGGGTTCTGGACCCTACGGCTTTTCATGGCACCCTAGGGGGAGGCTAAGCCCTTGTCGGGGGTCTGAAAGCAAGCGTAGGTCCGGGAAGAGACGGATGTGCGGAGACACGGGCGGGCGAGCGCGCAGGCGGAGGAAGTCCCGAGAGCCGCAGACAGCGCGGCGCGAGCAGACCGGCGAGGCGGAGGGGGAGGAGCGGACGGCAAAAAGGAGACCGTGTGCGACATGCACGGTCCGTGAGGTCCGATGGACAGACAGTTGCCCCGTCTCCCTCCTCTTAAAACGGGAAACCAGGCAGCACCAGCCCCGAGGGCGCACGCATGGCGCAAAGTGCGGGGTGGGGGGGTCGGGTTGGGGGTCACTCACCGCAGGCCGGCGCGGTACACAGCAGCCATGGCACCTGAGCGGGGGCTGCGGGGCGGCCTCAGGAACCCAGCAGTGAGCAGAGTCGGGGAGGTAAGGAAGGCGGGGGCGCGGAGGCCGGGCTGGAGGCGCTTAAAAAGGAGACTGGCAGGCTCGCGGGCGGAACCCAGCACGGTCGTCTTCGCCGGTCCTGTGCGCCACACCCCTGCTCTGCACGGCCCCGCCCCAGGGCCTCTTCCTAACCCCCAAACCCATTGGAGGCCAAGGGTTCGCTCCCGGGGCTCGCCCACGTGGAGGCCCGCCCGCTGCGGCCCGCCCCCCGCTCCGCCACGCTGCCTTGCACATGATGTAACTTTGAGGACTCTTGCTTCCGGAGATACCGACGACGGAGGGTCACAGAGCCGCAAAGCAGCTGAAAATGAAGGGTGAGGCCAGCGGTAGGAGCCGTGGTGGTTATAAGCTTGGGGGATGAACAGTGCCTTTCTAGTTCTCAGGATCTGGAAGCTCCCAACCTCAAGCCTTGCTCTTCTCCAAGATCCCAACTCTGGGAACCCCTTAGTCTTCAATTCCGAAAAATCCTTATTTCTCTTTTTCTTGGCTAGAGTTCCTTTCTGCCTTTCTATGAAATGATGCGGGCCTCTCCACCCCAGAGACTCTATCTTGGTCTTCTGATCTGGTCATTTTTCTCTACATTTTCCGGAGGAACTCTGCCCCCACCCAGCCACTACCATAAAAATCCTTGAATTTCTCAGGCCGCTTCTCCATTTTGACACTTCGTCTCAACCTGAGGTCGCTGGCTATCTACCACTGCAAATATCGCAGGACCTCAAACTCTACGTGTTTGTGGTGGTGGGCATCTACTTAGCGTTTTCTCTCCCTTCTGGTAGCATGACCCTGATTTCCTCCAGGGAACTATTACCCCTGTCTGGGTAGTCAGGTCGGTCTGGCCTCCTCTTGGAGGAGGCTTTTGGCTTGGCTAGTCTGTGTTCTTTGCTCTGTTCACAATAATCAGGAATGTTCAGGTATGGGCATAAGGTCCTATTTTGGGACTTTTCCATAAACTCTGGAAATGGGTCTCCTTCTGAGGGGATTGTTAAGCTGATACACCATAAGCTTGACACTGCAAATCAGGAAACTGCCTGAGACAGCAGGAGGAAGCAAGGCAGAGGAGTGGAGCATAATGGATTCCTGATTTAAGTTATGGGAATTAATAAATTTACTCTCTTGCTCGAGCTAATTTTAAATGGATTTCTGCCACTCACAATAGAAATAATCTTAGAGGGCCGGGGATATTGCTCAGAGGCACAGCTCCTGCCTGGCAAGTGCAAGGTCCTGAGTTCAAGTCTCTGTACCAAAAATACATAAATAAATAAGAAATCATCTTGTTTTGTAGATATGTCTGAATCCTATCCAGGAACAAAGTGGCTAAAAGAGAGCTGGTCACCAGCCATGGGCTTGCATCTGGTTCCCAACTCTTCCCACTCAGACTCCAGCCTGAACTTTGTTCATTTATATATTTGGATCTTTCCTCACTAGTTCTTGTATCCAAACTCTGTTCCACTCTGCTGCTTCTTGGCCACCCTCTGGGCCTAAGGTGTGTATGCTGTTGGTGGCATGGTGAGCCTTTTAATGGTTATCATCTTGTTCATCATCCTGCATCTGCTCCTATGATTTATAACTCCCAACCTCTGTGAATGACACCACCATCTAGTCATCTTCCCAGAGGGAATGGGAATATCTACTTATCTGTCATTGTGTTTTTTGAGACAGGGTCTCACTATGTCATTAAGGCAGTTTTTGAACTCACTGTGCAGCCCAGGCTGGCCTCAGTCTCATGGGGATCCTCATGCCTCAGCCTCCTGAGTGTTGTTGGGATTGTAGACATGTGCCACATGCCCAGCTTATCAGAGGTCAGAACCTTTTTGGCTTTGTTGTTTTCAGTTATCTCTCAAATCTTTCTGACCCCAATGTTTATTGCCTTAGCCTGGAGTTTATCTTTCACCTGGATGCAGGTAATAGCTTCTAAGGCATTTCTTGCACCACACATCCCCTCTCTGTCTACAAAGCCACCTCCCTTCTGTGCTATAAAAGTTCAATTTGGATAAAAGAGAGAGAAATAACATTTATGGTGTGAGCGATAGCTACCAGGCTCTGTACCAGCAGCTCTCTGTGCATGATCTCATTCCATTTCACAATAACTCTTTTATAGGTGTGGACACTGAAGCTCTGAGAAGTTCAATTATTTGGTCAAAGTTACAGATCTGGTTGTCAGAGGACATGGACTTTGAATGTAAGTCTTCCTGACCTTTTACTCTACCAGCACCCTCCCCCACAAATCTATATTCTACCTTTATCATTTTAAAAATTTAGATCATATCACCCTGGAGTTTGTATTTTATTTATTTATTTTTTGAGATAGGGTCTCACTATGTACTCCAATTCACTATGTAGCTCAGGCTGACTTTGAAGTTGTAGTGATCCTCCTGTCTCAGCCTTCGAAGCCTTCCTAACAGGTAGAATCTGCCATCCTTCATAGTCTGGCTTCTGTTTATCCAGCATTACCATTCCTTCCTCCTGCCTGCCTTCTTTTCTCTTACATTGAGAGGAGGACCCACAGTTCAGTTGTTTTTATCCTACCTCCTAGCAGTTATCTGAAGTAAAATAGTAGTAAATGTTAGTAGAATGAAAGAACTAATGACCCCATGTTTCTGAATCCTTCTTCCCTCCATTACTTCCTTCTTTAGATTTAGGGAGACTGAGCAGGGTGCCCTGTCAGACTTTCCTTTGTATTGCTGAGTCCTCCTTATCTGCCACCTGTTTTGTTCAGTTCTTTCCCTACTCCCCAGTCAGACCCAGCAGCTGGACCAGTGCCTGGGGAGTGCCACCAGGGGGCATGTGTGACCAGCCTTGCCTTAGTCTGCAGTTTCTCTGGCTTTTGGGTTCATTCCTTCCTGTTTCACAGACCTCTGCAATTGATATGCTGGTGCACTGGCCAGATCTCACTGTAGAAAGTGGTTCTTACTGTCCCTGCAGCTGATTATTGGCTGAGCCTAGTCCCTGCTTATCTGGGAGGAGATGCATTTCAAAACCCTCGGTGGATGCCTGAAACCATGGTAATGCTTAACATAGAGATATGAATATATGAATATATATGCTATTTTTCCTAAACATACATACCTATGATGAAGTTGAATTTATAAATAGGCCCAGAAGGAAAATAGTAACAACAAAATAATTATAACAATATATCATAATAAAAGTTATGTGAATATAGTCTCTGTTCCTCAAAATATCTCATTCTTCTTCTTTCCTCCCTCCCTCCCTCCCTTCCTCCCTCCCT
>PVLA01008042.1:0-94754 GCA_004027455.1 Hydrochoerus hydrochaeris | reverse complement strand
TTCAGTTTTTGGCATGTAGAGAGCCAATTTTTCCAACACCATTTATTAAAGAGACTATCCTTCTTCCAGTGGACATATTTAGCCCCTTTGTCAAATATCAGGTGGCTGAGTGTCTTTGTAGTTGTGCTTGCATCTTCTAATCTGTTCCATTGATCCTCAGGTCTATTTCTTTGCCAGTACCAAGCTGATTTGATCACTGAGGCTTGATAGTACTGTTTCAAGTCAGGAATTGAGATGCCTCCTGCCTTGATTTTGTTGCCTAGAATTGCCTTTGCTATTCTAGGTTTCTTCTGTTTCCAAATGAATTTTAGGAGTGTGTTCTCTAGATCTGTGAGGTATGTCAATGGTATTTTGATTGGGATTGTGTTAAATCTGTATAACAGTTTTGGGAGTATGGCCATTTTCACAATGTTGGTTCTTCTTAAGCAAGAGCAAGGAATGTCCTTCTATTTTCTAATATCCTCTTCAAATTCCTTTTTCAGCATAGTATAATTTTCAGCATATAGGTCTTTTACATTTTCAGTTAGGTTGATTTCTAAGTATTTCATTTTTACATGTTATTGTAAAGGGCGATATTTCCATAATTTCTCTCTCAGTGAGATTTTTGTTTGTGTACAGGAATGCTATTGATTTCTGAGCATTGACTTTGTATCCAACTACACTGCTGAACTTTTTATTACCTCTATCAGTCTTTTAATGGAGTCTTTTGCATCTTCTATATCGAGTATCATGTCATCTGCAAATAGTGGTAATTTAACTTCTTCCTTTCCTATCTTTACTCCTTTTATTTCTCTCTCTTGTCTGATTGCTCTGGTTAGTGTTTCCAGAACTATGTTGAAAAGGAGTGGTGAGAGTGGACATCCTTGTCTTGTTCCTGATTTTAAAGTGAAACCTTTCAGTTTTTGTCCATTTAGTATCATGTTGGCTGCTGGTTTGTCATAGATGGCCTTTGTAAGGTTGAGGTAGACACCGTGTATTCCAAGTTTCTGAAGGGTTTTTATCGTGAACATGTGTTGGACTTTGTCAAAAGCTTTTTCTGCATCTATTGAGATGACCATGTGGTTTTTGTTTTTGGCTCTGTTGATGTGGTGTATTACATTTATTGATTTGCATGTGTTAAACCATGCCTGCATTCCTGGAATGAACCCCACTTGGTCATGATGTATAATCTTCTTGATGATTTGTTGCATTCCATTTGCCAGTATTTTGTTGAGAATCTTTGCATCAATGTTCATTAGTGATATTGGCCTATAGTTCTCCTTTTTGGTTGGATCTTTCTCTGGTTTTGGTATCAGAGTACTACTTGCCTCCAGGAATCATGTAGGGAGGATTGTTTTCTTCTCAATTTCATTGAAGAGTTTAAGGAGTACTGGCATCAAATCTTCTCTAAATTTCTTGTGGAATTCAGCTGTGAATCCATCAGGACCTGGGCTTTTCCTTGTTGGTAAGTTTTTAATTACATTTTCAATTTCAATAGCTGATATTGAGTTGTTCAAAATTGCTATATCTTCTTGGTTGAGCTTTGGTAGTTCATACGTTTCTAGAAATCTGTCCATTTCCTCTGTGTTTTCCACTCTATGTGAGTACAGATTTTCAAAGTAGGTATACATGATCTTTTGAATTTCCATGGGGTCTGTAGTAATTTCTCCCTTTTCAGTTCTTATTGCATGAATTTGGGTTTTTTCTTTTTTTCTCTTGATAAGGTTAGCTAGGGGTTTGTCAGTTTTGTTTATTCTCTCAAAAAAACAGCTTTTTGATTCATTAATTGTTTGTATTGTTATTTAGTTTCAATTGTATTGATTTCTGCTCTAATCTTTACAGTTTCCCCTCTTCTATGAGCTTTGGCTTTAACTTGCTCTTCTTTTTCTAGAAGCTTGAGATGGAGCAATAGGTTATTTATGCTCATTCTGTTTTCTTGATATGACAGTGTATTGCTATATATTTCCCTCATAAGACTGCATTCATTGCATCCCACAGATTACAGTATGTTGTTTCTGTATTTTCATTGAATTGTAGGTATTGTTTTATTTCTTCTTTAATTTCATCTGTAGCCCACTGGTTATTCAAAAGGCTGTTATTTAATTTCCATATATTTATGCAGGTTTTACAATTTCTTTTGCCATGAATTTCCAATTTCAGTGCACTATGGTCAGATATTATGCATGGTATGATTTCAATAACTTTGCATTTACTTAAGAATGTTTTATGGGATAATATATGATCTATTGTGGAGAATGGCCCATGTGCAGCTGGGGAGAATGTGTATTCTGATGTGGTTGGGTGGAACACTCTGTAAATATCTACTAAGTCCAATTACTCACAGATATGATTCAGTTCTGTTATTTCTTTGCTGACTTTTTGTCTAGTTGATCTATCTCTTTGTGACAATGGGCTGTTGAGATTTCCTGTTATAATTGTGTTCTTGTGTATTTGGTTTTTCATGTCCATTAGTATCTGTCTTATATAGTTGGGTGCTCCTGTATTTGGTGCATATATATTTATAATTGTTAGTTCTTCCTCTTGAATTTTATCACTAACAAGTATGTAGTGACCTTCTCTATCTCTTTTAATCATTTTAGGTTTGAAGTTCACATTGTCTGCAAATAGAATAGCTACCCCTGCTTTTTTCTGGGTTCCTGTTGCATGGAATACTGTTTTCCATCCTTTGACTTTTAATCTATGAGTTTCCTTTTGGGTCAAATGTGTTTCCTGTATACAGCATATTGTGGGATCCTGTTTCTTGATCCATTCTGTCAATCTATTTCTTTTTATACGTGAATTGAGGCCATATATATTTATGGATATCACTGATATATACTGGCTCAACTTTGCCATGTTATGCTCCAGTTGATTCTTTCTGCTTTGCCTCTTATTTAATTGTTTATCCTACCTGATGGTTTCTTTCTGTTGTTGTTTTGGGAATTGTGGTCATTTTTATCTCTGTCTAGTATGTCTTTCAGTCCTCTTTCTAGGGTTGGTTTGGTGGACATGAATTTCTTCAGCTGTTCTTTGTCATGGAAGTATCTTGTTTCTCCATTAAATTTGAATGAAAGTTTTGCCAGGTACATCTGTCTGGGTTGAAGGTTGTTTTCTTTCAGGGCTTGAAATACCTCACTCCAAGCTCTTCTTCACTTCAGGGTTTGTGCTGAAAAGTCTGCTGTGATTCTATTGGGCTTTCCTTGATAGGTGAGTTGTGTCTTTTCTCTGACAGCTTTTAATATACTGTTTTTATGCTGTATGCCTGAGATCTTAATTATTATGTGTCTGGGTGTGGATTTATGTTGATTGTGACTATTTGGTGTTCTATATGCCTTCCTTATCTGCATATCAGATTCTTTCCCCATGTTTGTGATATTTTCTGCTATTATTTCTGTAAATACTTTACATATGTCATTTTCCTGGACTCCAGTATCTTCACTAATGCCCATTATTCTTATATTGTTGCTCTTGGCATCGTCATGAAGTTTCTGGATTGTCATTTCATGCTGCTTTGTTATTTTTAAAAGTTCTATCCTTTCTGATCACTAACTGTGGTCCTGTCCTCAAGGTCTGAAATCCTATCCTCAGCTTCCTTTATGCAGTTTTGCATGCTTTCAATAGAATTTTTTGTTTCTTGGATGTCTCTTTGAGTTTTTTTAATGAATTCTGCTTGTTTTCTATATTGATCATTCAAAGTTTCAATAAGTTTCCCATGCTCATGTACTTTTTTCTCTAGTTCTTCTTTAGCTGCATTCAACAATTCCTTTACTAAAATTGTTATTTCTATCTTTACATGGGAGACTACTTCTAATTTGATTTCTTCTATAGCTTGATGAAGTTGTTTTTTATTTCACTTGCTATCTTTTCAGAGATTCCCGGTGTGTTACTTTTGGGGTCCTCTATTTCAATGTCTCCTATACTTGCTTCTGGTGAACTATATGTTTGAGAGTGCATTTTTGTTTTTCATTTTGTCATTTTCACTCTACCTGGTGTTTTTTATATGTAGGAGTGGATCTCACACACTCTTTTCAGACATACCAAATGTCTTACAGTTAGTTGGAGGGTGTTTTACTACTGGCCCTAATTATCCCCTGTACACCTCTATTTTAGGGGTATACTTACCACATTGATACATTCAATCTGGTATAGTCCAAAGTTCGCCACCTGGGAGCAACTTCCAAATTTTCTCACACTAACTGGATCCCGCTGAGATCTTCTGATGTTTCAGGTGGGTGGGTGGGCCCATCTGTAGCAGTCCAGGGCAGTTTCCAGTCTTGGGAGGGCCTCCTCAATGTTTCCAGTGGCAGGGTGGGCCCACGGGGGAGGTTCCAGGTGGCCTACCCCTGAGGCAGGCTTGCACTGAGTTCCTGGTGGCAGGGCAGGGCCTTGGTGGAGCTTCCGGGGAGCCTAAGCCTGAGGTTGTCTTGCGCTGAGTTCCCGGTGGCCATTAGCTTAATTCATTGTGATGATTGCTGGTGTCCTAGAATTCTTTGCAGCCATCAGTAAGAAGAGGTCACAGTAACTGGAGCTGCTCTCAGCTCCAAGATCTCAGCACTGAACTCACAATGGGCACCTCTGCACCAGGGCCCTCCTTAGCCTTTTACCTCCTCAGTTCAATCTGAGCCCAGGTAACCTTGGGCTCATATATTTTATTTTGTTCACATACATATTTATTTTTGTCTTTTTTGTACCTGAAACAAGAGCTGATGACCCTGAATTTCTCTATAATGGATTTAAGACAGATTGAACTTTTTTCCCAATTGAAGAGATCAGAGAGAAAATAATTTCTCCTGTCACGTGCAAATTTAAAAGAATATATTTTTCGCTGGGGATTTAGCTCAGCAGCATAAGTGCTTGCCTTGAGTGCACGCAGTCGTGAGTTCAATCCCCGGCACACACACACAAAAAAAGAATATATTTTTCTATTTTGGGTTTTACCTGTCTCTGGAAACCAAGAACAGGAATTTCAAACAGATGTAAAAGAATCTGTAACTCTGATGAAGTTATGGTTAACATGAATAACTCAGAGAAGTTGCTGTAAAGTTTTAAAGTAAAGTTTAAGATCACCAGTCAAATTCTGGCCCCCCTTTATGCACACAGACACCCTCTCCAGCAGGGTGTATCCAAATATATGGAATTCCCCAAATTTACTCACCTACTTCATGTTCTCATTGAAGGTCACATTGGAGTCACCAAATGTAGTTCAATGGTCAATACTGGGGCTTCCCCATTCAGTACTGGGGAAGATGGTGATGATCTCTGATGACTCATGTCACATGAAAAGAAAAAAGATTCTTGACCCAAGGAGAGGGCTAATGACCACTCTGTTTATTGTAGCAACACACTGTCTTAAATACCTAATGAGAATAAAGTAATCTATGCTAAAAGGGAAGAAAAGGCATTCTGTAAGAAAGTTCAGAAGATAGTTCACTTGAGCTGATAGTTTTGTGGGCAGTTGAGCTGATGTTAGGGACAGCTTGAGAAACATCACAGAAAACGTTTCCCACATCCTGCAGCTGCAAAACTATGGCCTCCCACAAGTCATGGTATGCTCCATCTTCAGAGCCTTACTAGCAGCTGACCATTCAGGAGATCCAGCAGAACAAGATTGGAAGTGAAGCACTTCTTCATGTAGACAATATCCATGCTGACTCCCATAGATGCTTGGATTAGGAGGATATGTAAGGGAAGGCCACCTTGGGTGTGGCTGGCACTACTCAAAATGCTGGTGGCCTAGAAGGGATCAAAATGGCTGCTGTTTTTGCCATTGCTGCTTGCTACCTTCCACCTGCCCTGCCATGACTTGGACCGCTTCACATCTGTCATGCCCTCTCCCATGCCATCCTTTTTCGGAGGCAGCCAACTATGGACTGAAACCTCTATAAACTTTGGTCTAAATAATCTTTTTCTTTTAACTTTCATGTCAGATATTTTAGCTCAGCAACAAGAATAGTAACTAAGATAGCTTTCCAAAAAGATTATTCATGGTAGATAGTGAATTATTACTTGAAAAATTTCCATTAACTAATTTCAAAAATTGATATGAATGTCTCCCCTTCCAATGCCCATGTATCCTTATATAAACAATTTACATCAAGTACAGGGAAGAAATTGTCTTGACACTCTTTTCTGCCAAAATCCTCTGTCTTTGTTCCTGCAGTAGAACAACACAAGTTTTCTCCTCCCAAAATGCAGCATTGTGACAGTCATACCACAGTTTTGTGTACTTCCTCTCAACAACAGATAAGATGCAAGTTAAGAAAGATTCACCAACATGAACAAATCACAATCCCTTAGGTCGTCATTTGGCCCAAAGCTCAATGCCAGGGTTTATGACTCCTTCCTCACAGCTACCATATGTGAAACTCACCATTTTTTCAACCAGTTTTTTTTCTGTTGGATCTTAAACCCAAATCTTCTTATTTTGCTTGCTCTGTATCTGTCTGAAGTGTTAAAAATTCCAGTGTTGCTATACTATGTTAGTGAAGTTATTCTTTGGGTATTTTGGAAAATTTTTGGTGTCATTGTTTTGTTTTGTATTTTTGTATCTGAATCACATTTTATCATAGTTATGGCATCACTTATCACCTCCTTTGTTGAAATCATAATAAAACATGAGATTTTAGGGGGTCTGTTTCACTTTTCTTGCCCTTCTCCCATGTTTATGACCTGGTTTAAAATAAGCAGGCTAGTGACAGTGTCACTGGGCCATACCTGTAATCAATTCCCTGTAATCCTAGAGTCAGAAAGTAAATATTTCCAATATTTAGGATGTTGTTTTCATATTAGATTCATGAATCATCATAAGGAATCTCTGAGGTACATTCTGTTTGTTCCCAGTTTTCCTAATGAAAGCAGAAACTAGAGAAATGTAATAACGTGCCAAGTTCACATAGCTGGGAGAAGACTAAACTGCATGTATGTCCCCAGGTAAATATCCAGTCTCTGTCTTCTGGATGGTCTACCTCATCTGGGGGATTTAACTCTCTACTATATTATCCCTCCCATGAGAGTTTCTGGGGACTCAACTTCTACCTGCTGCCATAGTCCCACTCACAACATGGTTGCTTTCTCAGACATACTGAATGGAAATTATTGTTTTGTTATTCCAATCAATGCTATGAGTGTTCCAATATATTATTCATTATGTCAGGATGTCAAACATAGGGTAATTAACAAACAGTGAAAATATATTCTTTGCGATGCTGAGGCTGAAAAGGGTAAGATCATGGCACTAAAATCTAGTGAAACACTTTTTCTGCATGAGATATTGTTGAATGCTAGGTGATCATGTGTGTAAGAGAAAGTACAAGTGAATCTTGTTTTGTAAATGTCCATCCCAGTCATAAATCCCCCATTTTCATATTAACAACCTCCTTCCATTCAGGAGAGGAAACACTCAGGTGACCATCAACTATTAAGGGTCCCATATATCAATAATATCTCATCAGAAGTTCTGTTTCCAAAGTATAAACTTTAGAGGGTATAATGAATTTCACATTGGGCCATTGATTTGAAACCCCTAACATGAATCAGAAGACAATTCACAGTGCATGACTGTCTACTCTTGCCCTCAAGTGTCCATGCCCTAGACACAGAAACCTCAGCTCTTGTCAGCCTCCATTTATTGCTTTATTGTTGGTGACCTTACCAGGATCCAATTTCTGCTATTCATCATTTTTATTCACTTAAATGTTTCTCCCTATATCACATGCAAAAAACAGCATTTATACCAACAGTGAGCTAGTAGAAAAACCAAGGGTTCTCTGAGAATCGATGCTTTAATTATTATTTTAAAGTCATGTTTAATAAACTGTTCTGCAGTGATTTAAATACTATGAAACACCTTTTCACAGAAAATGAATAGAATTCAATATCAGTTGTGTTTATTGTGATATCTTTATTAAGATTTCCGTAGACTTAAACATTTTGTAGAAGAACGTTTTTTAAAGTGTATTATCTTGTGGAACACACTGGAAGAGAACTGGAATCAATTCTATGACCCTTAATGCATCTCTCAATAGTTTTCACTGAAGCATTTGTCTGAATTTCTACCCTCTTCTGCGTGTTTTGTCTTTCTCAGGATCATGTCCTGTGATACTTTAATGTATCCTTTGTGCTCTGGTTTATCTCTCTGCCTCCACTCTTCCCCCCTTTGGAAATTATTCACCATTTGATATTATCATATCCACGATGTACTCATACCTTTATCTTGACCTCTCTTATGATTTCCCTTGGTCTCTGTTCACTTGTTTTAGGTTACAATATTGAAACGTAAGAAAAGAATCTGTCTTGTCTCTATCACTCCCAAAAGCATACCAAAGTCCTAGCACAGTGGGTAATGAAGACTTGGGTGCTGCATCAAATGTTACAGGAACAGATAGTATAGAGGAAAAATATTTCATTCAACAGAGAAAACATACGCTACATGTTACATGATCAGCATATATTTGCCTAGATGCTTTCTTTCATATTCTGAATATTCCAGGATTGAAATATTGACAGAGCAAAGCCATGCTATGTGATCTCTATACAGATCTGTATTCCAGTTCTGTGACCCTCCCTCTGTTCCATTTTGTCAGGACTGACCTGAATTCATGATATCTAGGGATTGATTCTTCCAAAGGACAAAACCTTCTGAAACCTTCTAAGCATATTTGTGACCCACTTTCAGGAAAAGTACATTGCGTCTATTAAAAACAAAAAAATAGGAGCTTTGAAAAGCCAAAAGTAAAGCCCTTAAATACAAGCATTCTTCATGGGAGGGGAAACTGATATTGTGGGCAAGAGAGTGGTTTAGAATTTCCTGGGTTCCAATTTATCATTTGAGCTGGGCGTGTTGACTCACACCTGTAATCTCACTAGGGACGCTTAGGAAGGAGGATTCCTGTGAGTTCAACGTCAGCCTGAGATAAAAGTGATCTCAAGGAGAAGCTGAGTTGCCTGACTCTACTTCAAAAAGACAAGAAAGAAAGAAAGAAAGAAAGAAAGAGAGAGAGAGAGAGAGAGAGAGAGAGAGAGAGAGAGAGAGAGAGAGAGAGGAGCAGGAGGAGGAGGAGGCGGCGGGGGAGGGTGAAGGGGAAGGGGAGAGAAAATTTATCATTTCAGCTCCACTCCTGCTGGAAGAGGTTGGTCACTCTCGGATCAGCTGTCTCAGAGCAACAGAGCAAGAGCCAATCAGCGATCAAGGCTGTCTGAACTACCCAATCAAATGGGCCGAGGGGGAGGGCACTTCCGGTGTCATGGCGCCGCGCTGACCGCTGTGAGTGTCGTGCTGACTGGACCCCGCTAGCTAGACTGCGTTCTTCTGTGATTTCTTCTGGCTGCGCTCTGCCTTGGAAGGATCCTGGGAGACCCTCAAGTACAATGGTGACGATACGGGAAGGGATAAGGGGATGACATGGAGTAGGGTGCGTCCGGAGGGAAGTGGTCGGAAACAGCTGTGGCGATCTCCTTACCGATCCCCTGCTCGGCTGCAGACGCCCATGTCTCCCTGGTCTGGGCTTTGCATCACCTTGTGACACGTCTTCCCTTTGCCCAGGCAGGGACAATGCTAGGCCCACAGCATGCACGCACTGCTGTGACACTGCTACCCCACGGTCCCTTCCTGTGCGGCCCCAGGTGGAGGTGAATCTCCTGGGGTCTGCGGAGCAGGGGCTTTGGGGGACCCTGGGATCCTTCCTCAGCGACGAAAAAGTCATCCCTTCAATTTCTCACGTAAGACTTTTACTCTCAAAGGTTTTACCGCATAAACAGGGATCATGGTCCCACAGCATTGAGGAATGAGGTCGCGAACCCAAAGAAGGAGTTAGGAGGGATTTTATTCAAATAAGACTAGCTCCGCGATTTCCACAAGTGTCCCGAGAGAGTGGCCCTGTGGCCTCTCAATCCAGAGCTAATTATAAATAAACAGAACCCAGTCAATGTTCAGTAGTTCTTGAACGTCTATCACAGAAGGCACTGAATTTAAAACAGCATTTTAAACGCACACTTTGCATTTCCTCAGCATGCAGCTGTTAAAACCAAACTGGAATTTTAGGAAAACACTCGATATTTTGTATTTTCAGTTTCTGGAAACTAGGGCACTTAGTAGAGAGTAGCCCCAACTCCTTTTAGTGGGGAGGAGGCTGCATTCTGTCGTGCAGAAAGTATATTCTTGGGCCAACTTCTTAGGTAATTGGTTATTCTCAATTTAATTCTTAGCAAAGTAGCTCATTTGCCAACTTTGTGTCAGGCTATTGCTTTGCTAGCTGTCTTATTTATAAGGTAACTAAGTAAATTATTCTTTATAATTAGACTATTTAAGTGAGGGCTTCCATAGAGTTTAGAATGCTGAGAAAGATGGAGGTGATGTTCATGTATTACCAAAAGAGGAGAAAGTGTTCCTGCTAAGGAGAACTTCCTGAAGGAGCTGCCTGTTAAACCCACCATGCACTGAACTGTGGCATCTACATGTAGTATTGCTAGGATTGGAAAGGCAAAGAGGCATCATTTCTGAACTAATTGCTTTGTAGTCTGTGGATGGTTTGTAGACATTGGTTTAAAAATTGAACCGCTGAACAAGATGTTTATATAAAATGAGTACTGAAGTAAGGGTAAATCCCCACTGTTAATGTCAGCAGTCACCTGAGTGAATAAAATAAAAAGTTTGGTGTTTTTTTTTTTTTTGAACAGGCAAGAGCAAATGGGAGTGAAATGGAATGGGAGAGCAGGGGATTTTGGGGGACCCTGGGATCCTTCCTCAGCGATGAAAAAGTCATCCCTTCAATTTCTCACGTAAGACCTTTACTCTCAAAGATTTTACCGCATAAACAGGGATCATAAACAGGGATTACAACAGTAATCTTCTCCAGGAATTAAATTGTTCTTACTATGGTAATAAATGAGAGATTGTGTGCTGGCTTGTTCTGAAATTAAGTCAAAGGTCACAGGTCTAAAGAAAGGTGAATTTAGTGACAAATATTTCTTCTGTGGCTACTGATCAGCTCACATAATCATTTTTGAGGCAAAGTTAGAAATTAGGAAAGTAGTCTTGTTTTAAATTTAAAAATAGAGTGGACATCTTGACTAATGTGGAATGGAAAGGGTTTTTTCTTGGATATAAAATATTTCATGCTGTTTAATCTTTTTCACTGAATAGGAACTGAAGTCAGAAATTTTCCTTTGAGCTATATTCCCACTCTGCAATGTTTTGTTTTGTTTTAATTTTTAAGACCAGATATCTTTAAGTTACTGGGCCTGGGTGAAATTTTGACAGTTTCCACCTTCTTGACTTTTAGGGTCACAGATGTTTGCTACCTTGCTAGTTTAAGATTGGGCTTCTTAAATCACCGTGATATATCAAGATTACAATGGTTGCATAAAGAAAACATCAATGAGGCATGCTGATGCACACCTTCAATATCAGACACTTGGTAAATTTAGAAGTATCAAATCACCAAGCCCAACCTGGATAATTGACCATGACACTTTTTCAATATGAAAAAATATTTGATTATGAACCTCAACTCTAAACTAACTTGTCTAATGTGCATGATGCCCTGGGTTAAGTTTCTTGTAATGAAGAGAAAGTGAAAAATTATTGCATGCAAATTTTACTTTTACTTTTGAGATTTACTCATTTTTCACATTAGTGGTACATGGTACAATACTTCCTCATGGTGATAGAGAGCAGTAACAAGTCACTGCACTGTCAGAAAGAGAACCTTAACTGTGAACAACCAGTCATTTACAATATACTGTATTCAGTAACATACATGAGGTCTTTAATGTTTTCTTGTGTGTTTGTCTGTGCTACATAAATTTGTCCAAATACAAATCAAGGTATGTGTGTTGAGCAAGTTTAAAGATTCAGGGCAATAGCCATGATGTTTGTGTACATTTTTTGCATTTTTAGTACATTTCCTCTTTAGTTAGCTTTCAGTTGATGAATATATTTTCCTTTTTGCACTCAAGTAGAATCTGTAAGCTCATTCCTTTAACTCTTCTCATAGTCCTCTGTAGAACATGGCATGCATCAGATTATTTCTTTTTTTGAACACTGTATTAATTTTTCTGTGAAGTCAATTCTGAGAACAGTATAACACTGTTTGGAAGAAGAAATACTCCAGAGTTTTTTGTTTTGATTCAATTTTTTAAAATTATTATTATGAAGAGTTGCCTGACTGGCCACACTGTTTGGATTACATGACCAACACAGAGAGATAGGAAGGAAATTTCCAATGAGAAGGCACAGGCCTGAGTATTAGAATGCAAGACACCAGGCATGTGCAAGGTTAAAGGAAAATATTTCCATTTCTAGTCTTATTTTATGCTTTTGAAGGGGAAGCCTTCTTCCTGCTTTAACTTTAGATCATCATCTACCTTTCTAGGCTGCACTTACTGTTCCTGCAAGCACTTTAATCTCCAAGCCTGTATCCATACTCTACTATTAATACTTAAAAGGTGTGCAGTTCTTGTGTGCAGGACATATTGTGCATTAGATTTGTTAATCTTCATAATAACTTCATTAGCTCCACTTGTATTTGACATAATAGTTCTTGATGAATCACCTGATAGAAATACTTGATATATTGGTATTTCACACAGCTAAAATGGAACAAAAGCTACACTTGTGTCTTCAAATAGAGAACCGAATTCCTGTAGTTGACTGTCTGCTCCACTGGGATATTTTAGTTCATTAAGTTTTCATATGTCCTTATTAGCAAATCTGCATCCATTATTTCTGTTGTTCAGAGAGACTGCATAATGGTGAACTCACCAAGAGTGGTGTTCTCCAAAACCATGTCTTCTTGGGCTGGCTTAGGAAGTTCTGTAAAGAAAGTAATTCAAGAAAAGTTCAGAGTATAAAAGACAAGAAAGTGAAATATGCTGACCAAATATTTTTTAATATATTCAGATGGAATTTGTATAATTTTATATTTTCCAGGATAATTTACTGTTTCTGGATATGGTGTTATGTAATCTTGTAGATAATAGTTGTGAACTCATTTGATTTTATAAGTGTAAATGCCATTGGTACATGATAAATTCTCCATCACCTTATATAAATACCATGAAAAATTTAACAGGTGTCTGCATCAATAAGGGTAAGTGTGACTTCATGGCCAGAAGGTTTTATATAGTTTGTTCTAGCAGTGTAAAGAACACATGCTGAGCAACACAGGTTTTTGTGGAGACCCAGAAAAGTTGTTAGCCTGAACTCTGGTGATATGGACCAATGTGGGATGAAGCATGGACAGTATCTGTTGTCACATACAAAGAGAGGTAAATAGCAGTGATTTTACCCACACATCGTCCAACAAATGTGTACTCTAGTTTCTTTCTGTGCCTGGAAGAAGCTCTTCAACTCTGGGGACAGGAACTGTTTCTCTAATCATTCCATTGAATTCTGACACTATTTTAAGTTATAGTCCAAATTCACAAGTATGCTTCTGCAATTCCAATAGACCTATTTTAGATCTTATGCTAGTCAAATTTGTGTTCCAGTGTAACCTTTTACTCACCCTGGCCAAAGAAACACCCTCATAATGTACCCTCTTGTTATTTTTTTCTATTTTTGGAATGAATCCTAGAACTCAGGACAGCCATTAATTTATGTGCATATTTCAGAGTACAGTAGAAGGAAAGAGTGGACCTTGAATATTTTACCTGGAGAACTCAAAGTCTTTATGCATATAAGTATAAACAATGCATAAGTTTTTGCTTAAAAGGTAATTTAATGGTTTTTGAAAAAGACTACTTTGTACAAATTTAATTTGCTCTTTGTCTTTGATTAATTCATTGTCAGTTCTCTTTTCCTTTTTTCACAGATCCAGTGGGAAAACTCTGTTTCAACCCACTAGATAACAAGTAACAAAATTGCTCCTACAATTTTACCTTTTAAACATTATTTGGTCTTTTTTGCATGTCAATTACATGCTCTCCAGAAGCTAGCAGTATTACTTAGCGTCTGAGCATGTTATTAACACACAAAACACAGGATTTGCTCTGCGAGATTTTGAGCAACTTAGAAGCTGTTGGGCCAAACTATGGCCCAATGTAAAAACCCATGTGTTTTCTGAGTTTCTGTGGCTTGATAGACCATAAAGAAAGTTACAGTTGAGTCACTAGTGTGCTCCTAAATTGTCACTGTATTCCTATAACACAGTTTCAAGTGAATAACTTAAAGGAAGTGAACAAGCCTCAGGAGGATTGAATCTTACTGAAGTTACACTTTTTGAAAAAGAGACAAAATTCTAAAATGCTTAGTATTTTCAAAAGACATAACGATGTGTAATAGAACTGTGCTGGTGTCAAGAAATAGTTTTTATTTTATTTATTATTTGTCTATTGGTACATTTTCAGTATTCATAATGGTCACATTCATCATAAGAAATGTGTATCTGTATGTAATATATCTTGATTGTTTTCCCCATTCCCTTACCCTCTTTTCAACCCTACTTCCTATTTATAAAAGCTCAGTTTCCATGTTTTCCATCTTATCTTGGTTTTTTGTTTCTTTTTCTTTCCATCCTTCCCAGATCCCCTCATTAGTTCCCTTTCCATTTCTACATTTTCATCCTGTTTCACAGCATCTATTATACATTTTGGTCCTTATTTACACTTTTAGTTTCTGACACCATAGGGAAAAAATGCAGTTTTTACACAGGCGTCTCAGTTTATTTTACTTAATGGTATTGTTTCAAGGTACATCTATTTTCCTGAAATGTCTCATGATTATCCTTCTTTATAGCTAAGTAGTACTCCATCATATAGAAAAACCACTTCCTCTTTATCCATTCATCAGTTTATGGACATTTGAGCTATTTACAATATTTAACCAATACAGATTGTACTGCTATAAACATACAAGTGCACACATGACTGTGATGGAGTGCTTTTGATTGTTTTTGGGAAGAGACCAAGAAGCAAAATAGCTGGGTCCAATGGGATCTCTAGTCCAAGGTTTTGAGGTATCTCCACACAGATTTCCACAGTACTTTTACACTCCCACCAACTGTGGAGGAGGATTCCTTTTTGCCCACAGCCCCTCTAGCATTTGTTATTGGTTGATTTCCTGATAATAGCCATTTTTTCAGAGTAAGAAGGAATCTGAGCATTATTTTTATTTGCATTCCTTCATTGACCAGTGGTGTAGAACATTTTTCATGTATTTTCCATTTCTACTTCTTTGCCTATAAGAAGTGTCTTTTTCTTTGAGATGCCCACTTTTAGATTGAGTCTTTAAATTTTGGCATCTGATTTTTTTTTGAGTTCTGTATGTATTATGAATAGTGTAGTCCTTTATTTGGGGAACAGCTTGCAAAAAATTTTTCCTACACTGTCATATGTCTCTACACTACATTGGTGATTTATCTTGCTTTGCAAAAGCTTTTTAGTAGGTGATTCCAACTATTGATTTTTTTTTGTGCAACTTTCTGTGCAGTTGAAATTTTATTCATAAAGCCTTTGCCTACATCAGTGTCTTCAAGTATTCTGTTCTCTCTTCTGGCAGACTTAGTTTTTCTATTTTTATTTTTAATTCCTCTGGTAAGATATCCAGGAGGTGAATAGCTGAGTTGAATGGGACTGGCTAAACTAGTCATGAGGAATTTTCACTATGGTTAAACCAGTCGACACTTCCACAAACAGTGGAGAAGGTTTCCATTTTCTGCACAGCCCCTCCAGCTGTTATTATTGGATAATTCTTGATGATAGCCATTCTTTCTGCAGTGAGATGGAATCTCAGTGTTTTCTGAATCTGTATGTCTCAGATGACCAATAATGTTGAACATTTTTCATGTATTTATTTGCCATTTGTATTTCTTCATCTGAGAAGTGTAATATTCATCTCAGAAGCCCATTTTTGGGTTGGGTCTTTCAATTTGGTGGGTTTGATGTTTTTCATTCTTATGTGTTGTAGATATAAGTCCTTTGTGTGAGAGACGACTGACTAAATTTTTTTTCCCACTTTGTAGGTTGTCTTTTCCTTTGTTTGTGACTTCTTTTGATGTGCAAAAGCTTTCTAATAAGATGAGATCCCAGTTGTTGATTCTTCAAAGTATTTCCCATGTGGTCTGGGTTTTGTTCATGAACTCTCTGCCTACTCCCATATCTTCAAGACTTCTACCTACTTTTTCTTTCAATAGATGTATTTTTTTTTTTGTTAATGTTAATACCTTTGATCCATCCTTAGTGTATGGTGGTGGACAGTGGTCTTTTTAGTGTTTGACATATTGAACGCCAGTTTTTCTACTGGCTCTTTTGTCAAAGATAAGGTGACTGACTGTTTACAGTTGTTTCTGTATCTTCTGTTCTGTTCCACTAATCTTCAGGTCTGGTTTTTTTTTTTTTACATATGCCATGTTCATTCTATCACATTAGCTTTGTAGTATAATTTCAAGTCAGGCACTGTGATGCCCCCTCACTTCCCTTTGTTGCCCAGAATTGCTTTTGCTATTCTTAGTGTCTTCTGCTTCCAAGTGACATTTTGGAATGCTTTCTCCAGTTCTGTGAGATATGCTAATGGTATTTTGATTAGAATTGTATTAAATCTGCATAAAAATTTGGGGTATGGAAATTTTCTATGTTGGTGCTTCCTATCTAGTGTGAAGGAATATCTTTTGATTGTCTGATATCCTCTTTCATCTCCTTTTTCAAAGTACTGTACTTTTTAGTGTATAGATCTTATACATCCTTTTAGATTGATTCCTAAGTATTTCCTTACTTTTCATGCTATTGTAAATGATCATGTGGTTTTTTCATCTTTGCCTCTGTTGATATGGAATATTACATTTATTGATTTGTGTATGTTCAAGTATCCCTACATCCATGGGATGAATCATTCTTCCTCATAGTGTATAATCTTCTTGATTATTTGGTATATTGTATTTGCCAGTATCTTTTTAAGAATTATTGTGTCTGTGTTCATTAGGGAGATTGGTCTGTAGTTTTCATTTTTGATTGGGTTCTTTGGTTTTGAAACCAGGGTAATACTTGTGAGAGTTTCAGCATCAGTGGCATTACTTCTTCTCTCAGGTTTTTGGAGACTTCAACAGTGAATCCATCAGGACCTGGTAGTTTCTTTGTTGGTAAGTTTTTAATTACATTTTCAATTTTCTTGCCTGATATCAGCTTATTTAGGATTTTGATATTTTCTTGATTCTTATTTCTGCAATTTGAATATGTGTAGGAATTTGTACATTTTTTATGTTTTCCATCTTATTAGATACAGGTTCTTGAAGTATGTATTAATGATCTTCTGGATTTTTTTGTAGGATACAGTGTGACTTCCCCCTTTTAATTATTAATTGTTTGAATTTGAGTTTTTTCTTTCCTCTTTTTGATTAGGCTGGCTAAAATTTTATCCATTTTAGTCTTTCAAAGAACCAACTTTTTGATGCAATGACCTTTTTGTATTGTTTTCTTTGTCTTTAATATTTCTTTGTTGAGACAATTGCTTTATTTGCTGCTCTTATCTTTATAATTTCCTCCCTGTACAAGCTTTCAGTTTGACTTGTTCTTCTTTTTCTATAAGTTTGAGGTTAAACATTAGATTGTGTATTGGATCTCATTCTATTTTGCTGATAGGAGAGTTGATAGTTATAAATTTCCCTTATAGGACTGCTTTAATAACTTCCCATAAGTCTTGGTACTTTTTTTTTGCATTATCATTTAGCTGCAGATACTTTTTGATTTCATCTTTGATTTACACTGTGTATGACTTCTTGATTGTTCAGAATGGTGTTTAAATACCCTTTCTTTATGTAGTTTTTCTGATTTCATTTCACATTGATTTTGTTTTACTGTGTTATGGTCAGGTAGTATGCATGGGGTGATTTCAATTCCTCTATATATACTTAAGCATGTTTTATGGGTTAATATGTGATCTGTTTTGGAAAACATCTCATGTGCAGCTGAGAAGAATGTTTATTCTGAAATTTTGGGGTGGTACACTATAGATATCTACCAAATCTGTTCATTCACAAGCTTGGTTTTATTCTACTATTTCTTTGTTGAGTTTTTGTCTAGTTGATCTAACTGTTTGTGAAAGTAGTATATTAAGGTCCTCCACTACGATAGTATTCTTACTTGATTTTTCATGTCTACTAATATATGTTTTATATAGTTTGGTGCACCAGCATTTGGTGCATATATATTTATCATTGTTTTCCCTTCTTCTTGGAGTTTTCCCTTAACAAGTATGTAATGCCCTTCTTTGTCTCTTTTGATCAGTTTTGGCTTAAACTTTACATTACCTGCAAATAGAAATTCTACCCCTTCCTTTTTCTGAGTTCCCTTGTCATAGAGTATTATTTTCCATCCTTTGGCTTTTAGTCTATGAATTTCTTTTTGTGTTATGTGTGTTTCTTGAATACAGTGTCTTGTTCTTGTTCTTGTTTCTTGATTCATTCTGACAGTCTTTCTTTTGATTGGTGAATTAAGACCATGTTTATTGAGGGTTGTAACTGATTTGTACTGACTGATCTTTCTCATGTATATTTTCATGTCTTTATCTCCTTGTCTATATCTCCTCCATTTAGTTGCTTACCCTGCCTTGTAACTTCTTTCTATTGGTGTTTTTGTGTTCATAGTTTTCTTTTTTCTCTTTGTAATGTATCTTTCAGAGCATTCTGTAGAGCTGGTTTAGTGGTCATGAATTTCTTCAGTTGTTCTTTGTTGTGGAAGTATCTTTTTTCTCCATAGATTTTTTGAAAGATAGTTCTGGGTTTATTTATATATATATGTATATATATATATATATATAGGCTGAAGATTGTTTTCTTTTAGGACTAAGTACCCCACTCCAGGCTACCCTTTATTTGAGGGATTGTATCGAAAAGTCTGCTGTGATTCTGTTGGGATTTCCTTGATAAGTGATTTGGGTGTTTTTCCTCTAGATACTTTTACTATTTTGTTCTTGTGTTGAATTTCTGTAACCTTGATAATTATATGCTTTGATGTAGATTTATTCTGGTCGTGGCTAATTAAAGTTCTGTATGCTTCATTTATTTGTGTGTCATTCCTTATCCATGTTTTAGAAGTTTTCTGCCATTATTTATGTGAAGAGGTTTTTAGTGACTTTTGAGTTATGTCCAACCTTCTCACTGACTCCAATCCATCTTTTGTTGTTCTTCTTTGTTTTATCTTGTAGCTGTTTGTTTGAGTTTTCATGTTCACTTATATTTTTAAGATAGCATTCTTTTCATGGTCGATAATTACAGTCTTATCTTTTTGAAATGATATTCTATGCTTACCTTCATTCAATATGTTGTTCATCCTTTCAGTTAATTTTTAATCTCCTGGATTTCTGTTTGGATATGCTTCATTGATTCCATTTGTTTGTTATGTTTAGCATTCATGGTTTCCATCATTTTCCTGAGCACCTCTATTTTTTTAAAATCTGTGTCTGCTTTAATGTCTTTCATTTTAGGCATTATTTCCTTTTTACCTTTAGAGATTATTTTTTCTGCAGCATCTTCCATTTGTTTTTTTCACTTCTGCTGCTGTCATTTCAGAAAGCTCCTATGGTTGGATTCTGATTTCATTTCATTATGCTCTGGATTTGTCACGGGTGGGCTGGGCATTTGGTGTTGTATTTTGCTTCATCATCATATCATTTTCTATTTTATTTTGTTTTCCTTGTTGATACTTGTAGATATATTATATTAGATAGCTTTATCCCTGGTATTAATGCTTCCCTAGGAAATGTCTGTTCTTGAGGATGCCTTGTAGTTATAGGTGGTTCTTGGTTTTTATGTCTATCCCAAGAACATATCTTTCCAAGATATTAACAATGTGAAGTTGCTCTCTATTTGACCCAGGACCATTCCTTTGGTACTGGACTATGGTGATGTTTATGGCCCTTACAATCACAATGTTGTCTCATCAAGTGGAGGAAAACTTTTATAATAGGTTATGACATCCTGGTAAAAGTAGTACAATAACAATACAATAACAGTAGTACAATAACAATACAATCACAGTAGATTCAAGCACAGCCTGTATATGGGCAAACTGTGATAACTAGTCACTTGCACCTTTAACCAGAGGAGCAAGTTCGACAGTTATATAATAAAATCCAGTTTTTGCCAAAAACCTATTTTTCCAATTAGTTGAGTAATTTTGCGCTGCTGGGGAAGAGGAGGTTTAAGAGGGATAGTAGAACACAGAGTTGAATGAGGTTCAGTATAGCAGAATAGTTTTGATGTTGCCTTGTGTAGTCTAATGTAATTTTAGATTTTCTTCACCTCATTTTTCCAAATGAAGTTGAATGGTGAGGAGAAGAAACTTCAACTATTCTATATCAGATGTCATAGATTGTTAGTCCTCGTTGTGTACTGCTGTGTCTTTATTTTGGTTGCCATCTCAAAAATCCCATTGGCTGAGGGACACCAGATGTCCTCTTTGTATGTAATTAACCTCATGGTAGTTATAAGTCACACTGGCTCTTCATCATTACTTCTATCCCTGTTTTGGATAAAGGAAGGCATTTTGAAGAGTCCTGCATATTTTAATATTAAATATTTAATATTTAACCTCAGGAGCAAGTATCAGAAGAATAACATGAATCAGGCCTCATCCATCAAACTTCTACCTTAGAGTCTCATGCATAGAAGGCAGTTTTTAGGGACACTTTGGGCTCTGTATGTTTTCCTTCTCATCTGTCTGTGCACGCTCATAATTTCTCCTATCTTGTGTTTTGGGTTCTTGTTTCTTCCTTAATTTTCCCATATCTTCTTTCCTCCAGACTTTCATGAGTCTTAAGAAGGAGCTTATATAAATCAGAGCAGAAGTAATGAAATTGATATTAAATATAATGCAAAGAATTAATGAATTGAGAATCTTTTCTTTGAAAACAAGATAAATAAAACAGATAAACAAAAATGGTAAACCCTTAGCCATTCTTACGAAAATAAGAAAGACCCCCAAATCAATGCAGTTAGTAATGAAAGAGCAAAATCACAGTGGAATCTCCTGAAATCCAGAAAAACATTGGCACCTACTCTGAGAACCTGTACTCTAATAAAACGGAAAATTCAGAATAAATGCATGGATTTCTAGATGTGTATGAGATACCAAACCTAAATTAAAAACATACAAATATTGTAAATAATCCAATGTCTGTTAACTAAATTGAAGAAACAATTCAAAACTGACATTTAAAAAGTCCAAGGACCAGTGGGTTCACAGCCAAATTTTTAAAAAAATTAATACCAACACTCCTGAAACTCATGATATTGAAAGAGAAGATATACTTCTCAAGTCAATCCTGAAAGCAAATATTACTCTAAACTCAATACCAGAAAAGGACCCAATTAAAACTAAACTATTAGCCTGTCTCTTTAAAAATCCTGAATAGGGCTGGGGATTTAGCTCAGCAGTGTAAGCACCTGCCTGGCAAGCGTGAGATTGTGAGTTCAATCCCTGGTACAAAGAAAAAAAAAAAATCCTGAATAACATCTAAGAAACATAATTGAAGAACTCATCAAAACAATCATAAAATATGATCAACTGGGACTCATTTCAGGGATGGAGGTGTGTTAAAATGTACACAAATTAATCAGTGTAATATAGCACAAAAAAAGCAAAGTCATAACCATAATCATGTCAGTTAATGCAGAAAAAAACATTTGATATATTCAAAATCCATTTGTGATAAAAGTCCTGAAGTAAACGGATTTAGAAGTCATGTGTCTCAGTCTGATAAAGCCCACCTGTGATGGACCAATGGACAATGTGACACTAAATGGCGGGAAGTTGAGATCTTTCTGTACAACATCAGAAACAAGGCCAAGGATATCTGATATACCTCTCCTATTCAATGTCGTTCTCAAAACACTGGGAAGCAGATAAGAGGGGAAAAGGGGATATGATAGGAAAGGAAGAATTTAAATTATGTGCAATTGAGACTATTGTCTGTATTGATGACCTCAAAATCTCCATTAAAAGACTCCTGGTATTAACAACAAATTCAGTAACACAGAAAAATAGTAGCTCTCAAAAATTAATAATGTTCCCATGTACCAATAACAAGACAGAATTTAGGGACCCTATAACTTTCACAATAGCATTAAGTAAATGGAATTATTTAGAAATCAAACAAGAAAGTGAAAGATCCCTACAATAAAAAATATAGTCCCCTGAGGAAGGAGATTGAACAGCATATCAGAAAATGAAAAGATGTCTCCCATTCCTGGATAAGCAGAGCTATGTCAGTGTAAATGGCCATGTTTCTATAATTGTTATTCAGATGCAATGAAATATCAATCAGAATGCCAGTAGCAGCCTTTACAAAACTGGAGAAAATAAAATATACAGTTCATAAGAAGCTTGGTGAGATTTAAAATTTAAAAAATGGGTAACAAGGACAGGACACAAGAACAAAAGAAAAAGGGCAAGACAGAGGGGATCAGAGTCTTGGACTGCAAGTTATACTATAGTACAAAGTACATGTTACTGAAAAAATACTATGGACTAATGAAAGAATAGAGGAGGCAGAATTAACTCCTCACACACTCATCTACAAAGTACATGTTACTGAAAAAATACTATGGACTAATGAAAGAATAGAGGAGGCAGAATTAACTCCTCACACACTCATCTATTTTAACAGAAACACCACATCCTTTTACTGGGGTAATGATAGTCTATGTGACTAATGCTGGGAAAACTGGACTATATATGTATGCCAAAGGTTGAACTGAAGCATGTCTCTTACCATATAATAAACAAATAAAATGGATCAAATATCTTGATATTACAACTGAGCACTCAAGAGGCTGAGGTAGAGGTTGATTTTAGGATCCCTCTCTGAACTGTGTTTTGAATCAGTACACAAATATAGTATCTGTGAACATTTCATGCAACCAGTGCTACTATTTCCCTATTGCTATAGTGATGGCTTGGAGTCTAGTATCAGAATTGTTGTATGAATCTATGTGTATACACATGAGTTTGGGGACCAAGACATAGTTACTATTTGAAGGAATCAAACTTGATTCAGGTTTACAAGAGCAGTTCAGATATCACAGGGTATGAGTCTCAGCTTCTTTCAGGAAATATATCTGTGATTATTTAGGAGTCAGTGACCTTGGAGGATGTAGCTATGAACTTCACTGTGGAGGAGTGGGCTTTACTGAATCCATCCCAAAAGATGCTCTACAGAGATGTGATGTGGGAAACATTTATGAATATGACTGCTATAGGTAAGAATGGCACTGTTTTCTTATTTATGCAATTATAGAGCATTGGTTCTTACTCACTTGTAGTGATCACAGTTATACCACGAGTCTAACTGCCATCTGCCAATTTTTCTGCAATGATGTAGTGACTTTTTTGTATTTCTATGGCTAACATTCAGGAAGGACCTGGGAAAACCAGCAAATTGAAGAAGAATACAAATATTTCTCAAGAAATCTAAGGTAATTTGCATTCATAAGAAAAAGGAATATTCCCTAAGAGTTATTGTTTAAGCAGAAATATTACAACCAAGGAAACTAGACAAAGGAAATTGTGTTCACATTTATTTAATCTCACAAAAATTCTCCTGGTATGCATACAGTCTGACACTGAATCCAGAAATATGCTTTTTTTTTTTTTTTTTTGTCTTTTTGAAACAGGGTCTCGCTATACAGTTCAGGCTGGCCTTGAGCTCACTTGTAGCCCAGGCTGGTCTCGAACTCACAATGATCCTCCTGCCTCAGCCTCCTGAGTGCTGGGATTACAGGTGTGAGCCCTGCTCAGAAATATTCTAATATAGGAAACTAACTTGGTAGAGATACTATGCAACAAGAGACACTGTCTCATACATCAGTATAAAAAACTTAATTTCATGATCAACATCATGAAAATGTATGAATTTGCACTTAGGTAATGTATATAGGGCTATATGAAAATAATAAATATTCAACATTGACAGAAACTCATCTTCAGGTTATATATCTATATCTATATAGAGATAGATAGGTAGGTAGGTAGGTAGATAGATAGCTGAATAGGACACCTGGATTTTCTAAAAAAATTACTACCCTGGAAGCAATATTCAGAAGGTAAATTAATGCAAGTGTAATGACAGATATTTGCAAAATATTCTTCAGAGCATTGGGTACATTCATGTTTTCAGATTCTTAGAAGCCACCATCACATGTTGTTGATAGGAGTATAAAATAAAATGGTTTAGATACTCATTGTTCAGATGCCTCAAATGTAAAATTAGAAGTTTGATATGCTCCAGGCAAACCTCCCTATGTACATTCTGAAAGGATTTATTCATGTCTTAGTTGTACATGCATACTCATGCTCAAATCAGGGTGTATATGAATATTCACACAACCTAAATTGTGAAAATGATTCACAATACCTCAGTTCTCCTAGCAGCCTAGCTGCCTCCCATGGAATGCATGAATAAGGAGCATGTGGGGTGGGCTCAGCACAGTGCTGCCTTCTTGTAATCCCGGCACTCTGCTCAGCTAAGCGAGCAGGATGGCAGCAGGAAGTTCACACTCCAAATTCATGATCAGGGAGACTCTCAAAACAAGACATGACAAATCTAGAAATGTAGTTCAGTGCTAAGATCCTCATTTAATTCTCAGCACGGAAAAAATGCGCTATATATTCAGCCTTAAAGAATAATATCATATCTTTTAACAACAACAAAAAAAAACACAGAGTAAACAGATGGGACTCCATCTCATTATGTTAAGTGATGTAAGCCAGACACAGAAAGTAAATTACCAAAAAAAATTTTAAAAGAGATTTACCACTTTTTTATATGAGATACCAAAATGTAAATTAGGTAATAAAATCAAAGAGAAGTGATAGAGAACACAAAGACTGACTTGCTGGAGATGGGAAGGATGACCTGGGTAAGGAGAGGAGAGAATGATGAGGGAAAGCATGTCATAAATGATTAATACTATCAATGACTGAAAAGAGACTAGATCTCAAGTACTGCAAATATTTATCAATTTAAAATTCCCAAATGAATACCATCATCTGAGGAATGTGTGACTTGGAGGCCTTTTCTGGGCATTCACAATACCTCAGTTCTCCTAGCAGCCTAGCTGCCTGCCATGGAATGCATGGATAAGTCAATTCATTGTCCAAAAATTTTAACAGCCATCAAAGCAGAACTTGCCCAGGTAAATTATTTATAGAGAGCCCTTTTTCTAGTGGTTGATATTTTTGTTCTTTTTTTTTTTCTTTATAGAAATGAAGAGGTAGCAAAATGGTATGAACATAAACCTTGGAATCAATATGAAAACCTATTCCTTTGGGCTTCAGATGCTAATATGGACATACAGCAAGCTGCTTTAAAGCAAGTTGAAAACTTTGCTTGTAGAGGGCCCCCAATTGGGCATTTATCACAAAATATACCCATTTTACCTCACATTGACCTGATGCCAGATGAGTGTTTGGGATTTGATGACCAGCTGTGTACATTTAATGAGCATGGAAAAACCTGCAGTGATCTCCAGTCCTTTCTGAAATATGCAAAGACAGAGACAGGAAACATGCCTTATCAAAATGAGCAACATGGCAAAACCTGCTCTGAAAGTAGTGTAATAACTCACCTTGTAGAGAAGAGCATTGTAGGAAGGAAAAGTGTGGAAGCCTCCAGGACTCCCAGTGGTGTTCAAACTTATGAAAGTATTGACACTGGAAAGAAACCATATATATGCAAACAATGTGGGAAAACTTTCAATACACAAAGTTCTTGTAAAATTCATGAAAGATTTCATATTAAGGAGAAATGCTATGTATGTAAGCAATGTGGGAAAGCATTCAAAACACACAAAGACTGTCAAAGACATACAAGAATTCACACTGGGGAGAAACCTTATGTGTGCAAGGAATGTGGAAAAGCATTCATTACAAAGAGTTCTTATAACATACATGAAAGAACTCACACTGGGGAGAAGCCTTATGTGTGCAAGCAATGTGGAAAAGCCTTTTCTACAAAGTATTATTATAACATACATGAAAAAGTTCACACAGGGGAAAAACCTTATGTTTGCAAACAGTGTGGGAAAGCATTCACTATACAGATTACCTGTAAAATACATGAAAGAATTCACACTGGGGAGAAACCCTATGCATGTAAGCAATGTGGGAAAGCATTTAGTACGCTCAGTAGTTGTAAAGTACATGAAAGAATTCACACTGGGGAGAAACCCTATGTATGTAAGCAATGTGGAAAAGCATTTAGCACTCACAGTTATTGCCAAACACATAGGAGAACTCACACTGGGGAGAAACCGTATGTTTGTAAACATTGTGGTAAAACATTCACTACACGTTTTTTTCGTCAAATACATGAAAGAACTCACACTGGGGAGAAACCTTATGTGTGCAAGGATTGTGGGAAAGCATTCACTGCACACCAATACTGTCAAAAACATGAAAGAAATCACAGTGGGGTGAAACCTTATGTGTGCAAGCAATGTGGGAAGGCATTCACTTTGCAGAATACTTGTAAAATACATGAAAGAATTCACACTGGGGAGAAACCTTATGTGTGCAATGAATGTGGAAAATCATTCACTAGAAAGTGTTCTTATAAAAGACATGAAAGAGTTCACACTGGTGAGAGACCTTATGCATGCAAGCATTGTGAGAAAGCATTCACTACATACACTGAGCATCAAAGACACGAAAGAACTCACCTTGGATCAAAGCCTTATATTTGTAAATACTGCGGGAAAGCATTTACTACACATGGAGACCATCAGAGACATGAAAGAATTCACACTGGGGAAAAACCTTTTGTGTGCAAGCAGTGTGGGAAGGCATTTACTACAAAAAGTTATTCCAAAATACATGAAAAAAGTCACACAGGGGAGAGATCTTATGTGTGCAAACAGTGTGGAAAGGCATTCTTTACCCATCAATCTTGTCAAATACATGAAAAAACTCACACTGGGGAAAAGCCATATGTGTGCAAGAAATGTGGAAAGGCATTCACAAGGAAGAATTCTTACAATGTACATGAAAGAGGTCACACAGGGGAGAAACCTTATGTGTGCAGGCACTGTGGGAAGGCATTCACTACACACAGATACTGTCAAATCCATGAAAGAAGTCACACAGGTTAGAATTTCTAGCATGTCAGCCTTGAAACGATTTGCTAATAATTCCTCATTTTAGGTATATAGATCTCACTGGGTAGAAACCTGTTTTATATAAGCAGTATGTGAAAGAGAATTCAATGAATACTTGTTATCAACTACAGGAAAGAAATTACACTGGGGAGAAACCCTGAGTATTTAAGTCTATTTTGAAAATCTTGTGAAAATTCCTCAAATAGTGAAGACCTATGCAAGTTTAATCAGATATTTGATGTCATCATTTCTTCATAAATTTTCCAGAAAATATGGTTCCAGATGGAGATACCCTAGAATGTATTCCTTCTATGTTTTTCAGTAAATACTTGTAAAGTTTGAACATCTGTAGTACTGAAAAGTATCTGTAGTGTTTAAAAAATATTGACATAATATATTTTTGTGTAAGCCATTATCTTTTAACTTAAAATATAGTGTCTTTAATTAAACAAGGAAAACTGAAATGTATTTCTCACTTTTTTTTTGTACCGGGGATTGAACTTACAACCTCATGCTTGTCAGCCAGGCACTTGTGCCAATGAGCTAAATGCCCAGCATATTTCTCATTTCTAAGTAGGTTTAGTATTCATATAGTTTTTATTTTGTTTTGTTTCTACTATTAGAAAGTATTGGGCAGTACAAAAATGTATTTTTTGTGGTAATGTAATTTCCCAGTAGTTTTGATTTTAACTTTCTTTGTGTATGACTTTCTTATTCTTTAAAAAACTGTTTCTCAACTTCAAGTTGTAGCATGTATGAATATGTATGCATATTTAGAGATATGTGAATATACATTTTTGAACATACATTTTTTTAAAAGGCTTATTGTTTTCACACAAACTGTAGATTAGCATATGGTTGGATTTTGATACCCTAATACAATACCTGGATATATCCCAACATACTTATATCAAGTATGTAATTTCATCTGTTTAGCTTTCAAGTCATTATCAGTATTACGATTTACATACAGTTTTGTTTTATTTCCATCAGCATTTGAGTCTTCATGCTTATATTGTTATGACTTAAAGTTTGTCATAATTTTACCACGAATTATACCAAAAAATAAACCATCCTGCTGTTTTTGATTGTGCAAGACCAGATGGACCATTACTTGTCTGCAAAAGGGCATCATGAATTGTAATAATGTATCTGTCAGTGCTTACTAGCAAGACAGTATTAATGTGAGACATAAATAAAAATTTACAATTTGGGGTTAAAAGCACTGACCACGAAAATACCGTAGAGTTAAGAAGCTGGCCCTTTGGTGAATCACTTCATTAAACTTCTAAACTTCTCAAGTTGACAAAATGTATCAATCATTACAATTGGAAAACAGGAGAAACCTGGAATAGCAAAAACAACTCTCAACAGTTAAGGCAAAGCAGGGGGCATTGCAATCACTGACTTGGAATTATACTATAAAACTACTGGAGTAAAATCAGCATGGTACATGCAGGCAAAATGAATGAATATAGACCTGAGGATCAGGGAAACAGAAGATGCAAACACAACTCTAAACACTGAGCCACTTTATCTTTCACAAAGGAGCCAAGTATATTTACTGGAAGAAAGCTAACCTCTTTAATAAATGGTGCTGGAGAAAATGCACATGACAAAGGCTAAAACTAGACCCATATCTATCAGGATGCAAATCAAAATGAATCAACCATCTAAATATTAAAACTGAAGCACCAAATCTTCTGGAAGAGAATATAGGTAGAAATCTTGAAGACAGGTGTAGGCAGAGAGTTCATGAGCAGAACTTGAGATTGCACGGGAAATATTTCAAAGAACCAACTGGGATCTCACTAAAAATCTTTTGCATACTAAAAGATATTACCAGCAGAGCGATAAGGCAACTCACATACTGGGAAAAATATTTTACTCAGTTGTCCCTCAGACAAAGCTTATATTTACAACATATAAAGAATTGAAAAAATTAGACCTACCAAATTCAAAAACTCAATCCAAAAATTGGCATCTGGGATGAATACACAATTCTCAGATGAGAAAATACAAAGGATATTTTCTCTTTAAATAGAAAATACAAAGGATAAATAAATACATGAAAAAGTGCTCAATGTCATTTGTCTTTTGAGAGATACAAATTAAAACAACACTGAGATTCCATCTCCTGTAAGAATGACACATCTAGAAATCAACCAACGAGAAATGGTGGATGGCCTATGGAAAAAAAGGAACTCTTCTCTACTGTTGGTAAGAATACAAACTGGTGCAACCACTGTGAATATCATATGGAGACTGATTTTTTTTAAAAACTAGGATTAAAGGTCTCACATGTACTAGTTACTCCCTTCTGGATATCTTCCCAGGAGAAATACAAACACCATACCACCACAATCCATGTTAACAGCAGCAAAATTTGTAATAATTTTATCTTGGAAACATCCCAAATGTCCATTGGCTGAGGAATGGTTAAAAGATGTGGCCTTTTTATATAATAGAGTGCTATTCAGCCATAAATATGATAAATTTAAGACTTTTATAGGTAAATGGATGCAACTTGAGGACATACTCATAAGTGAAATAAATTTGACTCACATGTGGTAGTATTGTCTCCCTGGTGTGAAAACCTGAAAGAGTAAATAAGGGTCAAAATGTACAATAGATATTGTAAAATGAGAAGAAATTTTTCAAAGGATTAAAGGAGCTAGGATGGGGGTAAACAGGTAGGATGAGAAATGGAAAAAAGAATAAGATAGTTATACTACTAGATCCTTACATCAGTGAAAAGAAACCTTTGTGCTAGTTCTTTTTGAGGTTAATGCTCTTGTACTCTATTTTAAAGATAAAAATACTTCATGTATTAACTATTAGTATTCTCCTATTATTTTGTTATGAAATTTTGTCTCACTTTTTTCTATAAAATAAAATTTAAAATAAGAGGAAGCAAGATACATCATGTACAGGTACAAATTCCCTATGCAAATGTTATTATGTAAATTTAAATGTACCAATAAAAATCTTACAAAATGACTGCAGATTGAAAGCAATTCTGACTTGCTAATTTGCCTCATCATTCTAATTGCTGTCCTGTAATATTAGATATTTAATATTTTCAGTTGAAAGTATGTTTTGAAAAAAAAAATTTTTTTTACCCAGAATTGAACACAGGATCTTGCACTAGTCAGATGCTTGTGCCACTGAGCTAAAATTATTCTTTTATTTAAAAGAGAAAAATTTCAGAAAAAAACAAAGGAAACACAATAACAACAACAAAGAAAAACTTAGAACAATAGCAATATAGGTTTTCAAAACAAGATGATAGGATTTAACCATGGTTGTCATACAGCATATTGTTATCTTCAAAAGATTTGCTTAGGTTACCAGAGACAGGCATGCAAAACTGATTAAACACTATGAACACTAACTTCTTTTCCTTGAACTGATAGAATTATTAGTACAATTTTCATATATATATAATATATATATATATTATATATAATACATTTATATTTTTTCCTTGTTTCTTCTTTTCTCCTTTCCCCCATCCTGGTTATTCTTTGCTTTTGAGCAGTTTCTTTCCATTTCACAATATCTTTTGCAGATTTGTATTTTATTTACTCTTTCGGTTTTTTGCACGAGGGAGACTATACAGTGTTTACATGTGAGTCTGATTAATTTCACTGATGAGTATGGTCACAAGTTGTATCCATTTACCTATTAAAGCCCTGAGTTTACCTTCTTTATAGCTAAGTGGTATTCCATTGTATAAGATATCACCCTTTTATGCATTCCTCAGTTGATGGGCATTTGAGTTGTTTCCTAAATCTGGCTATCACAAATTGTATTGCTATAAACATGGGTGCACTTACAATACTGTGTTATGATATTTTAAATACATCTGGAAAAATACCCAGGAGGGGAATATAGGTGGGTCAAGTGAGATGTCTAATCTGTTGAAATAAAATTTTGAAATCCTCTTTAAATGATAGGGTTTTTAATCTGCTTTACTTAGCCTGACATGAATTTGACACCAAGTAATTCTGCAGAAACTAAGCTATAAAGCTAGGAGGTAATGGAAGAAGTAAAAAAGAAAGAAAGGTAGGAAAGAAGAAGACAAAAGAAAATGAAGGAAGGAAAAAGGAATAAGAGGAGGAAGGAAGGGAAAAAAAGTGCCGGGAAGTAATTGAGAATTTCATTAAATTGGAGAACAAATTAAAGTGCATCAACAAAGATTTATGATATATGAACACATTTATATATTTTTATACATTTATCAATGATATTTTGTTCTAGTTTTTGCAATTTTGGATTCTGTTGAACTTTTTTCTGTATATCTTATGAGATTCAGCCTGTGGCAGGTTAAAATTATATTTTATTTTAAAAATTGTTTTGAAACCACATTATTTGATTTTGCACATTTACTATGTTAGACTTGATTTTATTAAATATATTGCTTCATCTGTAACAAAAAAAATCTCATCACATTTAACTTAAAATCATGTTACTTTTGAAGTCATCACAATTTTAAATTTTTAAGAAAACATTTTTTAAAAAGAAAATGAATTTTTATGATCATTGGATATGACCTGCATGTAGTATTGATAGCGGAGGTGCCCTGTTAATCACATATTTAATGTTTATTTATAGATGCACACCTGAAATACCACACTACATACCACACTATATTATCACACTAAATATCACTCTATGTTACATTAGAATGGGTGAGAATTACAATTTTCTGTGCTTAATATTTGAATTGATGTGTTATTAAAGGTAATTATGAAATCTTATGAAGATATCCATCTTTTATTATTCCAGTTATTTAATAAAATGTCCAAATCTGGGAACATTATGAATAAGAGCAGTGAGTTAATCTCATAGCTGTGGAGAGTGAAAGTCCCAACCAGACCATCCCATCCCTTTGGCTCATGGTGAGGCATCCTGAGAGGTAGCATCACATTGTGGAAGGAGCCAGGCAGCAAGCCAAAGAGAGCCTAGGGCTCAGGCTCACTGTTGTGCCAAGTCAGCCTCAGATGAGCTTAGAACTATACCCATCCCCTAAATGGGGTGGCAGCCACATGAGAACCACCACATCTGAAGGATCACCCACATCAACACCACCATGGTGGGGACCTGGCAGCCTACACGTTGAGTTTTGGGAACTCAGACCATGAGCAAACCACAGCAACTGAAATTCTCAGATGCGATCAGCAAAGAATGAACCAGAAAAACCTTTTCCCAGCAAAGAACTAAGCTTATTTTTTATGTGTGAGTCACGTGTGTATTGTGATGGAGTATCATGTTTCTTTTGATTTCAAACATGTATCTTTGCATTTGGCTCATTTCTGTCAGTGATAAAGTATAGAAGTGGTGGCCTTCACTGTTAATGCAGACGTCTGACAGCCACCTCTTTATTTATCAATATGTTGTCAGTAATCAAAATGGTTCAATGTGGAGAAGCAACTGGCATCAGGTCAACATTTGATTCGGGAGCATCTGTGAGAAAGTGAGAAAGTGCTCAAAGTACAAAGAGTATGGGTGTGTGAAAGTGCTTATCAGCGTGAGTGTGGATGAGTCACAGTGCCTAGTAGTGAGCACTTGGGCTCATCACAGTTCACAATAGTTAGATTTGGGGGCACAATAGTTAGATTTGGGGGACAGGAGGACAACAAGGAAAGGCACTAGGAGAGAAAGAGCAGACCAACTGAAGCAGTAAAGTAGATCAGAATCCTGGATTCCATTCTCAAGTAAATATACATGAATGGACAGAGATGTGAATCAGAATTGAAGAAAGACATGAATGAAAGTTCATAACCAAGGTCCTACAATGAAACAATAATTACCTGTGCCTGTATTCAATGCTCTGTAATCATTGACTCAGAAAGCAAATGCTTCCAACTTGCAAGACTTTGCACATCAGATTCTTGAATCATCGTAAAGAATTTTTGGGTTGCATTCTGATTATCCCTGATTTTCCTAATGAAAGGCAAAGCCAGATAAATGTAATAATGAGCTAATTTCATATAGCAGTGAGTAGACTCAAATGCATGAGTGTCTCCAGATAGGGGATTCAATATCTGGCCTCTGGACTATCTGTTTTATCTGAGAGATTTAATTCTCTAATGTATTTATTATCCCTTCCCAGAGGGTTTTTTGCTCACTTAATCTCTGCCATATTGCTGCCATATTCCCATTCCTTACACAGGTGATTTCTCAGACATATTGAATAGGAATAATATTTTACTTATTCCTATGAAGACTATGAGTGTTCCAGTATAGTATTCATTTCTATGTCAGGATGCCATATATAGGGTAATTAATAAAGAATAGAAATGTACTCTTTACAATATTGAAGCTTTAAAGTCTAAATGATAGCACAAAAATGTAGTGAAACAGTTTTTCTGCATGACATACTGTTCAGTGCCAGTGACTATGTGTGTAATAGAAAACACAAGTGAGTCCTATTTTACAAGATGCCAGGTCCAGTCGAATATTCCCCATTTTCATATTAATAATATCATTCCATTAGGAGGAGAGACACTCATGTGACTAAAATCTATAAGGGGGTCCCATATCTCAACACTTTAGATATTATGTTGCCGAATATAAACTTTAGAGATCATATTAAATCTCACACTGGGTTACTGATTTGAAATTTTTGACATGACCAAGCCAGCAATCAAAATAAATGAATAAACAATTTATCATTTGAGCTCCACTTTTGCTGTAAAAGGTTTGTTTCCTTTGTCACTCTCAAATCAGCTGTCAGGCAATAGAGCAGGAGCCAATCAGCAATGAAAGTGGGCTGTCTGAGCTACCCAATCAGGTGGGCCAAGGGGGAGGGCACTTCCGGTGTCATGGCGCCACCCTGGGTACTATGAGTAACTTGCTGAGAGGTTCCTGCTGACTAGACTGCTTTTTTTCTGTGATCTCTCCTGGCTGCGCGCTGCATTAGAAGGATCCTGGGAGACCCTCAAGCACGCAATGGTGATGATAATGGAAGGGATAAGGGGATGGCATGGATTAGGGTGCGTTCCGGACGGAAGCGGTCAGAAACAGTTGTGGCCATCTCCTTATCGCCCCCCTGCTCAGCTGCAAACGCCGAGGTCTCCCTGGTCTGGGTGCTGCGTCACCCTCTGAAACGTTTCCCCTTCTCCCAGGCGGGGACAGTGCAGGGTCCGTAACATACCGACACTGTGCTGTGACACCGCTGCTCCACGGTCGCTTCCTGTGCGCTTCAGGCGGAGGTGAATCTCCTGGGGTTTGCAGGGAGCAGGGACTTGGTGGGGACCCTGGGATCCTTCCTCAGGAATGAAAACGTTATCGCTTTAATTTTTCACATGAGACCTCTATTCTCAAAGATGTTATTGCATAAACAGGGGTTAAGGTGGCACAACATAGAGGAATGAGGTCGCGAACCCAAAGAAGGGAGTTAGGAGGGATTTTATTGTAAATAGTAAGACTAGCTCCGTGATTTCCAGAAGTGTTCCAAGTGAGTGGGCCCGTGTTCTGTCAGTCCAGAGATAATTATTGATAAACATAGTCCAGTAAATGCTCATTTTCTGACCACATATTGATACAGGGGAACGAAACTCCCAACCTAGATGTCCAGTACGACTTCGTGTTCCCTGTAATCAAAGAATGAATTTTAGGAACAACAGAGGTTAAGAGCAGAATACATTTATTGAGAGAAAGAAAGCCTCTGTCTGAGAGAGAGAGACAAAGGGGTCCTGAGTGGGTTGCCAAAGACTGTCTTTTCTAGAGAATTTTACAGAGTAAAACTACAAAGTGAGGCAGATCTAAGGTAGGGGAAACATGGGAACTCACAAGGTGGGCATGAGGTGAGGCAGAACTATGGTCAACTTTACTTGAGATTAATTGCTTAAGTAAAATTGATTTAATCAGGGACAAATGGGGAAGCGAGTTACATAACAAGAACATGCTTCAAGAGCAGTGACTTTTCCTATAGAAGGTTAGGATGTTGACTTCTGGCTTCCTCAGAATGATAGAGACCTATTTATATCCGTTCCTGGTGCTTATCCTTAGGAAGTATGTGGGTACATTTGACTTATCTTTTGTCTTGAGATCTGGCCCACAGCAGGAGGTGTCTCTTCCCCACACTTGCGAGGTATCTGGGCCTTCTGGAGTGGTTCATCAAGGGCCTAACCCTGTCTGACTGCTTACAATATTTCTTTCTAACTCAGTTGCCTGTAGCAATTACCCTCTCTGAAGAGGTAACCCGAACTGCCATGAGGGAGTAGTTGGTGATGGCCAATCTGTGTTCTTCAAGTTGAATAGGGTTATAGTTGTTGATCAGCAGTCTGAGATACTCTGCATAGGCTCTATCTAAAGGTCCTCGGTAGAAACCAAGCATTTTTATCGTGGGTAGGAGTACAGCTTTAAGTCTGGAGAGACAAAGGCAAAGAAACAATTAAGTACACCAGGGCCAAACAAATATAATTAATAGGATAATTATGAGTATAGTTAACACAGATTTCCACCAAGGGGAGCTAGTAATCACTTACCATAGTGGGGATAAAGGGCCGGGGATTTAGCTCAGCAGCATAAGTGCCAGCCTGGCAAGTGCGAGGTTGTGAGTTCGATCCTCGGTACTGAAAAAAAAAAAGTTTATTTGGGCTGGGGATTTAGCTCAGTGGCATAAGCACCTGCCTGGCAAGCTCAAGGTCATGAGTTTGATCCCCAGTACCAAAAAAAAAAAAAAAATCTAATGCCGTAGAGGGGATAAGGATAAGATCCAGGGAATTTGAGAATCTGACATGTCATTGATTTCTTGTCTAATATCTTAAATAGCTGTTGAGCAGAAGGATCAGGAATGTACACACAAATTTATTACAAGTACCCCGTACTTCCATTAGAATGTCTAATGCCATCTGATTTTGGAGGATAGCGTATCTCATCAATTCTGCTTCTTTATTAAGGCAAGAGAGACCAGTTGCAGTGTCACTGAAGGCCCATTGAGTATAGTTAATTAAGGCCTTCTTAGATGTCATATAACCTTTTCTCTGGAGAAGATCTGATGGATTCCAGTAAAAAGGAACCTGGCATATTTGTTGTTGGTTTTCACTGTATGATTACTTGGGGTTTGGCATCCTTTAGGCAAGAAGAAATTTTAATCAAAGCATGAATAATCAAAGTATGTATACAAAGGCACATATAATCAAAGCATGAACATTAGGGATGGCAGTTGTAACCCATTGGCTCTTAGGTCTCTTTATTGATGGAATCTGACATTTTGTCATAAATCCCTCTAGCTTTAGTTATAATTATCTCTAAATTTTTGATAATGTATGAGAACAAAATTAATATATTATTTTAACCAAACTCTTATGTTTTTGTATATGAACAACAATATGTACTGTATTTGTAAAAACCAGTTGCAGCATCATTTTGATTAGTTGGCAACTTGTGTGTATAAATATATATATATTTCAATATTTAGACAGGATAAAATCTCTCCAGGATTGGAGTTGGGCTTTTAGGCATAACTAAAAGGAATGAGTGAAGAGCTTTGCTCTTGTCCTTCTCTTCTTTTTCTGTAAGTTTGAGGTTAAACACTGTTATTTATGTGAGCTTGCTCTTTTTCTTAGATGTTGAAATTCATTGCTATAAATTTCCCTCAAAGAAATGCTTTCATTGTGTCCTGTGTCAGTATATTGCAGTGAGTTGTTGTTTAATTGTAGAAAATATCTAACTTCTTTCCTTTCATCTGTGTTCACGAAGATGTCACTTAATGTTCATGTGTTTTTTGAAGTTCTAGTGGTTGATTTTGCCATTAATTTCCTATTTCATTGCACTATTTTCTGATAATATGTATGGGATAACTTCAGTTCTATTGCATTTGCTTACACATGTTGTGTGAGTTAGTATGCTATCTATTTTGGACAATGTTCATATGTAGCCAAGATGAATTTGTATTCTGATATTATAGGATGGAACATTGTAGACATCTACTGTGTCATTCTTGTTCAAAATTTTCATTCAATTCTGATACTTCATTGTTGATGAAATTGTTTTTAGTCTAGTTGATGTGTCTATTTGTGATAGTGAAGTGTTGAGGTGTTTCCCATATTTGTGATAGTGAAGTGTTGAGGTGAGTATTAGAGCTCACTTGATTTTTCATGTCTTTTAATACTTGTTTTATATAGTTGTGTGTACTGATATGTTTTCTCTTCCCGTTGGATTGTTTCCCTTACAAGAATATAGTGACTTTCTTTGTCTCTCTTAATCAGGATTGAAATCCATTTTGTCTGTTAATAGAATAGTTGCCTTCCTTTTTTGTTGGTTCCTTTCTCATGGTGGAAATTTCTTTTTGAATTATGTGTGTTGCTTATATATGGCACAATTCTTGGATCATGCTGTTTAATCCATTCTGCATATCTACTTCTTTTGATGGTAAATTGAGACCATTAACATTGATAATTATAACTGATGTGCATTCATTTATCCTTATTTTGACATTTTTCTGTAGTTGGCTCCCTTTTTTCCCCCCTGTTGTTTGTTTCCATTGCCTAATGCTTTCATTCTGCTGAGGTTCATACTACCTAAGTACAGCCTAAGAAGGAATGACTTAATTCTATGAGTAGTCAGATTCAAAGAAATATAGAGTTCAGTTTATAAGAAAAATTTGTTAAATATTTATCCTCCCTTATGTTTTGTGAATGGTGATTTCCATGGTCCTTCTATAACCTCTGTTTAGAAACTTTGCACAAATACACTTTCTGTGATCCTTTCAGGCAGCCAGTGACACTATTCTGCTATTGTTATAGCAATGAGTTGCAATCTAGCATAAGAATTGCTGTGTGAAAATATGGGCCTTTTCTTGGTTTTGATGACCAAGGCAAGGCATTAATGTTTGAAGGAATCAAGCTCAATTCAGCTTTCACAAGAGGAGTTTAGATATCTCAAGATGTGAATCTCAACCTTCTTTCAGGAAATGTATCTGTGATTATTTAGGAACCAATTTCCTTGGAGGATGTTGCTGTGAGCTTCACCATGGAAGAGTGGACTTTGCTGAATCCATCCCAAAAAAAATTCTACAGAGATGTGATGTGGGAGACATTTATGAATGTGACAGCTATAGGTAAGGATGACATTGTTTTCTCATTTATTCAATCTGAGAGCATTGATTCTTGCTCTATGACAATGATATATTAGACAGTGATATATTAGAATATGTCAGACTTCTTTATATTATACCATAAATCTAATTGCTGTCTGCTAATTGTTGCATAATGATGTAGTGACTTTTGTATTTCTGTGTCTATAATTCAGGTAGGATATGGGATAACCAGCAAATTGAAGAAGAACACAGAAGTTGCTCAAGAAATCTAAGGTAATCTGCATTCACAAGGAAAAGAAATATTTCTTAGGAATCAGTGTGTGAGCAATAATATTACAACTGAGCTCACTTTTATTTAATCTCACAAAAATTCTCCTGGTTTGCAAACAGGTTGATTTTTGTATAATCTGACATTGAATCAAGAAATATTCCAATATAGGACAGTAACTTGGTACAGATACTATGCAAGAAGAGACACTACCTCATGCATTGGTATAAAATTCTTCTTTCATTATTAGCATCATGAAAATGTATGAATTTGCATTTAGATAATATGTGTAGGCATATATGAATAGAATAAATTATGAACTTTAACAGAAATGTATCAAGTCATCTATATATATATGAATATGATATATAATGATATATCTGATATATAATGTTTTAATATTGCTAAACTGAAAGCAATATTCAAAAGGCCAATTAATGCTAGAATGATAATAGATATTTTCAAAACATCTAAAAAGGGTACCCTCATATATCATTGGTAGGATTATAAACCATTTTGATGATCTATATACAGATGTCTCATACATAATAATGCAAGTTTACATATGATCCAGGAAAAATTTCCTAGGTGTATTTTGAAACAATTTACAATTATCATATCTTAGTTATACATACATAGTCATGCTGAAAGCAGGGTGTGCGTGGGTATTCACAATACCTAAGTTTTGTAAATAATTCACATTATCTAAGTTCTAACAACCTAGCTGCCTACCATGGAATGTATGGATAAAGACCATGAGAGATAGATTCGATATAGTGGTGCCTTCTTAAAATCCTAGCACTCAGATAAACTGAAGGAGCAGGATGACAACATGTTCGCATTCACCAAATTAATGAGATTCAAAATGAGAAGCAATCTAGAAATGTAACTTAGTGGTAAGATCCTTGTTTACTTCTTAGCACTGGAGAAATGTGCTATGTATTTAGCCATAAAGAAGAAATAATGTCATATTTTTTGCCACACACACACACAAAACACAAGACTCCATCACGTAATGTTAACTGTAATAAGTCAGACACAGATTGTGAATTACCATGTCTTCTTTTATGTGAGATACCAAAATTTCTGTTCGGGTATAAAATTAGGAAGTGCTAGGGAACAGAAAGGCTGGTTTGTTGGAGGTGGGAAAGATAACCAAAGTAAATAGAAAAAGTGAGTATGATGGGGGAAATGGACTAAAAAATGATCTATGTGTAATCCACATGCTTATCAATGAGATAAATGAAACTAGACTTGCAAATATTTTTCAATTTAAAATTCCTAAATGAATACCACCCTTTGGGAATGGGTGTTTTGGAGGCATCCTCAAGGGCATTCAATCAGTTCATTTCCATAAGATTTTACCAGGCATCAAAGCCAAACCTATCCTGGAAATTTATTGACAAGGAGACCTTTTTTTTCTGATTGATACTTTGGTGGGGGGCATTTTGTTTGTTTATTTGTTTTTCCTTATAGAAATGAAGAGTTAGCCAGATGGTATCAATATAAATCTTGGAATCAATATAGAAACATATTCCCTTGGTCACCAGATGCTAATATGGACATGCAACAAGCTGCTTTAAAACCAGTTGAAAGCCTTGCTTGTGGAAAGACCCTGACTGGGCATATATCACGAATTGAGCCCATTTTACCTTCCATTGGCCTGAAGCCAGATGAGTATTTGGGATTGGATAAGCTGAGTAAACGTAATGAATATATAAAAATCTGCAGTGATTTCCAGTCCTTTCTGAAGCATGCAATGACAAAGCCTGGAGAGAAACCCTGTCAATATGAGCAATGTGGGAAATCCTTCTCTGAACTTTGTGTAACACCTGACCTTGTAGAGAAGATCATTGTAGGTAAGAAAAATATGAAACCCTTCAGGACTCCCAGTGTTGTTCAAATCCATGAAAGTATTGACACTGGGAAGAAACCATATAAATGCAAGCAGTGTGGGAAATCTTTTACTACTCAAAGCTGCTATAAAGTTCATGAAAGATTTCACATGGAGGAACATCGCTATGTATGTAGGCAGTGTGGAAAAGGATTTGTTAATAAGCCTGCATTTCATAGCCATAGACGAACTCACAGTGCTAAGGAACCCTACGTATGTAAGCAATGTGGAAAAGCATTCAGCAGTCATAGTAATTGTAAAACACATGAAAGAATTCACACTGGGGAGAAACCCTTTGTGTGTAAGGAATGTGGAAAAGCATTCCGCAGATACAGTCACTGCCAAAGACATGAAAGAACTCACACTGGGGAAAAACCTTATGTATGTAAACAGTGTGGGAAAGCATTCATTGCACACAGTGATTGTCAAATCCATGAAAGAACCCACACAGGGGAAAAACCTTATGTATGCAAAGAATGTGGAAAACCTTTCACTAGAAAGAGTTCTTATAACATACACAAAAGAACTCACTCAGGGGAAAAACCTTACGTGTGCAAGGAATGTGGAAAAGCATTCAGTACAAAGTTTTATTATAACATACATGAAAAAAGCCACACAGGGGAGAAACCTTATATGTGCAAGCAATGTGGAAAAGCATTCATTTTAAAGAGTTCTTATAAAGTACATAAAAGAACTCACACTGGAGAGAAACCTTATATGTGTAAGAAATGTGGAAAAGCCTTCATTACAAAGAGTTCTTATAATATTCATGAAAGAACTCACACTGGGGAGAAACTTTATATGTGCAAGGAATGTGGAAAAGCATTCACTACAAGTAGTTCTTATAATGTACATAAAAGAACTCACACTGGGGAGAAACCTTATGTGTGCAAACAATGTGGGAAAGCCTTCTCTGTACACCAACACTGTAAAAAGCATGAAAGAACTCACACTGGGGAGAAACCTTATGTGTGCAAACAATGTGGAAAAGCATTCACTGCAAAATGTTCTCTTAACATACATGAAAAAAGTCACACAGGGGAGAAAACTTTCATGTGCAAGCAATGTGGAAAAGCATTCATCACGAATAGTTCTTATAAAATACATGAAAGGACTCACACAGGAGAGAAACCTTATCTATGCAAGGAATGTGGGAAAGCCTTCTCTACACACCAACAATGTCAAAAACATGAAAGAAGTCACACTGGGGTGAAACCTTATATGTGCAAGGAATGTGGAAAAGCGTTCACTTCAAAGAGTTCTTATAACATACATGAAAGAACTCACACTGGGGAGAAACCTTATGTGTGCAAGCAATGTGGGAAAGCCTTCTCTACACAGCAACACTGTCAGAAACATGAAAGAATTCACACAGAAAGGAAACCTTATGTGTGCAAGGAATGTGGAAAAGCATTCAGTACAAAGAGTTCTTATAACATACATGAAAGAATTCACACTGGGAAAAAACCTTATGTGTGCAAGAAATGTGGAAAGGCATTCACTACCAAGTATTATTATAATGTACATGAAAAAATTCACACAGGGGAGAAACCTTATGTGTGCAGACAATGTGGGAAGGCATTCATTACAAAGAGTTATTGTAAAACACATGAAAGAACTCACACGGGGGAGAAACCTTATATGTGCAAGAAATGTGGAAAAGCGTTCATTACAAAGAGTTCTTATAAAATCCATGAAAGAACTCACACAGGGGAGAAGCCTTATATGTGCAAGGAATGTGGGAAAGCCTTCACTACAAAAAGGTCTTATAGCATACATGAAAAACATCACATGGGATAAACCTTAAGTGTGCAAGCAGTGTGGAAAGCTATACATGAAATTCACATGGGTAAATGTGTGCAAGCAATGTGGGAAGGCATTCACTACACACAAATAATGTCAAATACATGATAAGTTCTCATAGATTAGAATTTCTATACGTGTAAGCCATATGGAAAAAAAATTTCCTAGTAAGTCCTCATTTTATATGCATAGATCTCACACTGGGGAAGAACCCTTTATGTGTAAGAACTGGGAGAGCATTGAGTGAATACAGATTTTATCAACTTCTTGAAAGAAATTACACTGGAGAGAAATCCTATATATGTAAGCTTATTTTGAAATACTCATGGACATTCCCTCACATAGTGGAAACGTAAAAATTAAATTCATAAATTTTCCAGAAGATACACTCAAATGGTGATATCCTAGAATGTATTCCTTCTTTGTCTTTCAGTGAATCACTTATAATTATATGAACTATGTATCTGTAGTGTTTAAAAAAATACTGACATAATTTTTTTGTAAGCTATTGTCTTTGAGCTTTTAAATACAGTGTCTTCTAATTAAATAAGGGGAATTGAAATGAATTTGCCACTTAGAAGTAGTGTTAGTATTTATGTAGCTTTTGTTTTATTGGTAAGTGTGGGCCACTAAAATAATAAATTTTATTGTTTTTTTAATTGCAGAGATTTCCCACTAGCTTTGATTTTGATTTTCTTTGTGTACCTACTTCACAATCTGAAAAAAAAATTGTTTTGAATTTCAAGTTACATATGTGTATGTATGCATATTTAGAGATGTGAATGTGAGGTTTTGAAAAGTTGATTTGTTTTTATCGTACTTGTAGATTAGCAAATGTATGAGTTTTTTTCATGTCCTAATAGGATACCTAGTTATATCCCAACATAATTATATTACATCAAGTATGTAATTTTGTCTGTTTTGCTTTGAATCATTGTCAGTGTTATTATTTACATAAAATTTTGTTTACTTACTATCAGCATTTGACTTTTCATGCTTATGAATTCCAAGTTTTGTGGTAATCTTATCACTACTCATATAAAAAAAAATTACCATTCTGCTGTTTTGATTGTGAGAGATCAGATGGCCCATCATTGTCTATAAAAGATTATGAACTTTAGGACTTTATCAGTCAGTGCTTACTAGAGAAACAGGTTTAATATGAGACATATGTAAGAATTTACAACACAGGATTACAAGGTGTGCCCATACAATCAAATGCAGAAACATGCAAAAGGTCTGTATTTGCTCTTGATACCCAGAAACTCCATTTGAAGGCCTGGCATGCTCTGTAAGCTCCCATGTGAATCTTTATCAGCAGATCAGTAGTCTGTTGCCAAAGACAGAATGGTCTGAGCTGGAGGCTGAAGAGTCAGTGCTAGAAACCCGAGATGACTTCAAAGGAAAAGGGGAATACTGCTGTTGCTATAAAACAGAAATAAGCCTTCCTTTTTCCTTTCTTTTTTATAACATTCTGGCAGTCATTCTCTGTAGGGTTGGTCTTCCACACCCACAAGTTTGCTGCACAAATTTAGTTGGACATGTAGTCTTCAGTTGTCACAGTTAACTGTCACAATCCACCCCCTTGTCAACCACAACCAGACACTTTTCTTTAAAACATAATCTCTGAGTGAATGATCTCATAATATACCTAACATGTAACTGTCCTGAATATGAATGGAAACACACTAATTTTCCCTCCAGAATACAAGGGAGTTTCCTTTGTGTGATGCTTGTGACATTTCTTAACTTGAATACTATAATAATAGGTTTAACAAGGCTTAACCAATATTAAATCTATCAACATTATATTACATTGCAAGCATATTAGGAAAGAACCTCTACAATTATACTCCTTATTTTTATAACTAATCACAGTGTCATAGCTGTTATTTAGATCTACCTTGCATTAATTTAGTGGCTTTTTACATGGGATACTAAGACTTTTCCCTTATAGACAGGTCTATTCACATACTACATCTCCAAATATCTTTGTCACCAATTTTTCATTTATGTTCTTCAAAGATCCTGACACCTAATCAGACCACTGGCTACAGTCAATAATCAGTATATGTAACATATCTGACCATTTTTCCTCCCTGGTAAAATGTACTCTCAGGTGCATTGACCAAAGTTCTGTCCACAGGGAAGATTTCCTTCACCACTGTTCATCCAGGATGTCCTGGAAAGGGTTTATAATACTGTACCTGTCCATTTGCAGATGGTGCCTGCATAACATGCACAACCACCAGGAAACAGTGGCTAGCCTATTTTTCCTCTTAACAGTAATTCATATGGTATACCCCATGGGGCCTTAAGTACATATTGGGAAAAATACAATTATGCAGAAGTAGGAGCCATCAGCATCTGATATTTCTTTCATAACTTGTACCCTTTTGACCTGCTTGCATTACATGTATACCATTTTGATTTAATGATAGACTGTTGTTCTGTATATCCAAATTTTGCCTTGGTAGATCCAATAATACTTAGTTCATGATCAGCAGCTCTGGTTGTACAGTAACCTGGTGTCCCATGGTTAAGCATTCAGTTTACAGTAAGACCTAGTATCAGGCCAAGGGAGAGTAATTATCTGCAAATTGCATAGTCTTGCCCCCAAAATCCTAAAGGTCTCCATAGAAATTGACATATAAAGCCCCAGCAGAAACTACAAACAGCATCCCTACTTAACAGTGATACTGAAATACCATTGGATCTGCTAGATCATATGAAGCAGTAGCAGAGCAGCCTGTAAAGCAGCTTGTACCTGTTAGAAAGTGTTTTCTTCTTCAGGGCCTCACTTAAAGCCAGCAGCTTTTTGTGATACCTAGTGAATGTGCTGCAGTAATGTGATTAAGTGAAGAATGTATTGCCTCCAAAATCCGTATAGGCCAACTGGGCATTATGCCTCTTTTTTGGTTGTAGGGGGAGCCAGGTCAGCAATTTATCCTTTACCCCAGAAGTGATATCTCTACATGCGCCACACTACTGGACACAAGAAATTTCACTGAGATAAAAGGATCTGGAATTTTAGTGTAATTTTTTTCAGAACTTCTGTCTCTTATATCCTTTATTACTTAATCCAAAGTGATTGTTACTTCCTGCTAATTGGTCCAACCAGCATAAGTTACCAAGGAAATGAATCAGTTCAATGCTTTGTGCAAAAGAGACTCAAAATCTTTTCAAAATAAGTCATGACACACTGCTTAATTTAATCCTGAGGTAGGACAGTTAAAATGTATTGGTAGCTTTGATCACTGAAATTAAACTGTTTCTAATGGCCCTTATGGATATGTATAGAGAAGGAAGGCTTTTGTCAAAACAGCAGCATCATACCAAGTACCAGATGTGTTAATCTCAAGCCAGGATACCACATTGAGTGCAACAGCTTCAACTGGAGTTGACTTCGTTCAGCTAATTGTATATGCCATAATTCTAGATTCATCTATCTTCTGCACAGGCCAGATCAAGGAATTAAATTCAGATGTGGTGAGAGATAACAGTGCTGCTTCCTTCAACCTTGTCATAGTGGCAAAAATCTCTGCAATCTATCCAGGAAAATATTTCTTTTTGTTTTCTATTGTGTTCAGCAAAACCAACTCTAAGGGTTTCTGTTTCGCCTTTGCAATTATACTAGCCCTCACACCATAGCTTAAGGAACCAATGTAAGGGTTCTGCCAAGTAATAAGTATATTTATCCCAACTACCCATTCTGAAACTAGGGAAGTAATTACAGGATGAAATTGAGGATCTACTGCATCAACAGAGAGTTGGAAATTGGCTCAACTCCACTGATCAACTGAGTCCCTCCCATAGGCCTCTACTCTTAACTGGAGACCCATAATGATATTTTGCATTTTGTGGAATCAGAGATAGCTCAGGTCCAATGTCCAATAGTGCCCAAAGTGTTTGATCATTTTCTCTTCCTCACTGTACATTTAAGCTGGTAAAAGGCCATAGGTCCATTGGGGAAAGAGGGAATAAAGATTGGCCACATAAATTTTTGTTGGTATGCCAGTGTCCTTAGTCGAGGAAACCTGATCTCCATTTTATGCAAGGATTTCCATCTCTGTAAACTGGCTCAAATCTGGGAACTGCTTGAGGGGTTGATTCTCTGTCACTACAACTTAAAGGGAAATTTCTATTCCTTTTATCTTTTTGACTTTACAAATCTAGTAAAATTTTGTAGGCTTTCTATCTATTTCACTTATGGAAACACCATGGATAATAAGCAAGTGTCATAGGACTACAAGTGTCAGACCATTCTGATCATTGTTTCTGCTGCCTATTTTGGTAAGTGAGTGGATTTTGTTTTGATTGCATGGTGCCACCTGTGTAACTCTAGGATGCCATCCAACCCATTGCCTTTAAGTTTCCCATTTGAGCATCTGTGGTCCCCAGAGTAAGTTCTGGCATACATAGAAAAGCAATGATAGGGCTTTTCAGGGTGTGGGTGCTCCCCTCAAAAGTAAATTTCTCAAAGTTTTAGTGAAGGCTACATTTTCTAGCCATTCCAATGTGGCAGATTAGGATAACCATGAAGAACCATTCCAGTATTCCCATTTCTCTAAGTCTCTGAATCCTCTCATCAATAGTAAATCATGTAATGTCTAGCATCTCTAATTCATCCATCATGGGCCATATTTAGAAGCATACCTCTCATAACCAGCGAAAGAAAAATTAAAACCTTTATTCCATTAGCTGCAACACTAAATTCAGAATCATTGGTCAACAGTTGCATATCAGAAATTTAGCCTGATCCAGGTGTGTGATTTTGCTACCATTATCCAACACATGAAATCCATTCTCAGGTCACTCATCAACTTCAAATAGTTACAAAATTCAAGAAGTTCTTTGAGAGAATTAGGGACATTCTCATGTGTCACACTAGGTACCTCACTCATAGGAGTCTCCTATCTTTAAAGGTAAGTGTTGGTGGTGAGTGTGGGTCCTGAATAGTGTCTGCAGTATCATGCTCAACCCTTGGTTAGTTTCCTCAGATACACTAGCAGACACTAACTTCACAGTGATGGAAGTGGGTAATCCACCACCACTGTGGGCAGGGAAATTTCTTCTTTCTCTGGCAAACTAGTCTTTTGACAGTCTAGATCTTCAACACCCTCAGTCTCATCAGGATCCTCTTAGACATCTCTGTGCCAGTTTATAGGACCCCAGTCTTATCCAATCAGTGCCCTCAGCTTTACTTTATATATACCTCAAGGCTGAGCATTAAATTTGCACTGCATTTCAACTTGACAAATAATGTGGGCCCATTTTAGATTTTTTCAAACTTAGTCAAGTGCTTAAGGGAGAAGAATCTCTTTTAGGATCTATTTAGAAAGTTTAAATATATGTCTAGTGCTGGGAATTTAAATCTCTGAACTCTTTGTTTTCCTTTATTAATCTGTCCTCACAATTAGAAAAATTTGATGGATTATGGGTGTGTTGAACTCAGTGTCTTTCTTCTTTAGTTATCCAGAGATTCTGAGAGAAACCATCATTGTATTTCCCACTCTAGTAAGAATATTATTGGTTGAATATGCTAAATTTTTTACATTTCATAAGTGGTGAGTTATGACAATCAAATGGATCTACATTGTGTATTACTTTAAGAGTTCACAACAAGAACTAGCCGTTCTCAACACTGTAATAGAAGGAAAGACCTACAGTAATAGAGGATGTACCAGAGTAATTAATATAAGGAAAGACCAAAGAGCCAATTCCAGCATCCCCTAAATCCATTAAAATTTTCATCTGCCATTCTGTTTTTCTCCCTGTGCCAAAATCTGTTTCAGTCAGTGCCTTATTAGGGAAACAGATTAGTGCAAGACACACAAACATGTTTAAAATGTTGGTGTACAATGGCCACTCACACAGTAAGATATAGAAGCTTGTAAAAGCTTTGTCCATGAGTTGGAGATCTGAAGCATTCCAGTTGAATGCCTGGAACCCAGTGTAATGTTTTGTGTTTTGTACAACTTCATATCAGGAGGTTGAACATTCTATACCAGAAGGTTGAAACGTCTGTGCATGAGGCTGGATAGTCTGTGCTGAGAGCCAGGAGACAGCATCCTGTGTCTCCTGTGATTGTGTTATGGCTTGTGTTTGGATGTAGCCTCAAACCCTCATGCAATCTTGGGAGGCAGGCCTTTTGAAGGAGACTTGAATCTAGCATTCGTGATTGGTCTATCACTGAGATTGGCAGTGTGAGTGCTGCACTTGCCCTGGGGTTGGTGGCCAGCAAACAATGTAAGTGAAGGAAATAGGTGTGCTTTCCTCTTTATTTACTCTTGTCACTTTTGGTATCTGCCATTGCCATGAATAGCTGCCTCTCAGCCACACACCCTGCCTTGGAGTCAGTTGAGTATGGACTGAAAGTTCCACAAACTGTAAGCTAAATAAACCTTTCCTTCTTTCATTTTGGGTATCAGGCATTTTGTCTCAGAAATGAGAGAAAAGTAACCAAGACAGATAGTCAATACAGGAACTCCTCCAAAGAAAAAGAAGCAAGCCTTCCTTCTTTCTTTGTTTCCCTGTTATACTACTGTGGCAACAATGTATTTTATAGTAGATATTACATATCCAAAACAATGTTTTTTCAAATTAGTTGAGCATTTCTTACTCAAGCTGACACAATCAATTCTATCTCAAGTAATATATCTCTCCAAAAAGTACAATGATGATATGATTTCTCAGTAACATCTTTGTCAAAGGAATTTTTTAACAATGGTATTTGTTTGGGGAGAATGATTGTTACTGGATATTGTGTGGCAAATGCCTTTATTCTAGTCCCTGATGCTAGCCATGCCATTGCCTTTGGTAATTATCATTGTTTTTACCCAAGAAGGTAGAATAATGGTATAAAGGAAAAGAAAGAATCTGTTTAGTAAAAGAGGAAATTTATTGATTTATGATTCAGATTTTGCTGTTTTACCAATTTTAGAAATGAAATTCCACAATGTCTTTTTCATTATCCATAAGGAACACTGTCTGATGTTTGCAGTATGTGACCAACATTTTGAAACACATAAGTGTGTGCAAGCTGCGAGCAAAAGGCCATGTTGGGCTCCTTGACCTCTATTTTGCCTCTCTTTTTAATAGTGAAATATTTTTTGTGGCACTGCAGATTGAACTCAGGGCCTTGTGCATGCTAGGTAAGCACACTACCACTGAGCTATACCCCCAGACAACAGTGAAATATTTTGTGAAAGATTTTATACTGTGTTCTTCAATTTAAAGGAATCTCATTTTCTGAGGTGTTTACATTGTTATAAAAATAATGTTAAGGATGACAATAAGCAATTATAGCAAATATGGTAGAATTCCTTCTATCTTGTCTTTGAGGTGAAATATAGTTTTCACTGTTTTTGCTTTTTCTGATTAATTGTTTTGCTTTATTTAGCATTCTGTTTTGATTGGTTTTATTGTGTTTTGTTTTTGGTTTGATTTTGCTATACCTGATGGAATGGACAACGATTGTGAAGATAACAAGATATACTTTGGTGGCTGTTGTTGTTTTCCTAGTATCCTGCTTTGATGTTCTGTACCAATTTTGCTGCTTTGTTTTTATTGGCTTTGTTCTGTCTTGTTTTGTTGGATTTTACTATCTTTAAAATAAATAAAAGTAACATGAAAATATGTGAACAATGAAATATAAATACATATTGTGAATGTAATATAGCTTTCTCTAAACCATCATGCTTAGACACATAAATTAGCTACCAGTTTGATAGTATCATCTAAAATTATATATATTTTATATCTGAACTATCTGATATAGTTCATGGAATGTAAAATAAACAGGAATAACATCATTAAAAAGAGGCGACATTTGATTTTTTTCTCTACAATCAAGAAAAGGTAAACATTTCCATTGTTAGGACTTACATTTAACTTAATACAGTCTTAACTAGAACAAGGAAGAAAAAGAAAAGATGCGTGAATTTTTTAAAAGTCCAACTTTTGGTTTCCAGATGCTATATTAGGAAAATATGTCTCATATCTGTCACCTCTGAAAACACAGTGACTATTGTGCAATAAATGGTTGAGTGATATATCAAATATAACAGTTGTGGACAATTTAGGGAAACTTTTACTTGATAGAGCAAAGATTTACCACACGTTACATGATCTACATACACTTGCTTGATGTGTTCATATCCTGAGTATTTCACAGTGGCAAATTTGAGACACAGAAAACTTTGCAATCCAAACGCAAAAAAGCTTTCTCCAGATTCATGCTGAAAACCACAGGAGCTTTGAAAAAGAAGAGTAGATTTATTAAATGCAAGCATTCCTCAATCAAAGTTATTGACAGCATCATGGGAGAGAGACAGGTCCTGCAGTTCTAGGGCTACATTTTCTCACTGGAGTTCCATCCCTGCTGGAAGAGGTTTCTTTCTCTCGTCAGTTTCAGCATTGTAGCAGAAGCAGCATTGTAGCAGGAGCCAATTAACGATAAAGGTGTGTACTATCTGAACTACCCAATCAGGTGAGCTGAGGAAGGAGGGCTCTTCCTGTGCCACTTCAAGTGCAGCTCTTTAAATTCCCATGTGGAAGGATGGCAGAAGATGGAGAAATAAATACAAAAGGCAATATGTAGAATCCGGAACTCTCTCCCAGTATACAGTCCCCACTGTGATATTTCCAGCCCAGAATGGTCTTGTTCGGCTGCCCAAGACAGAGCCATATCAACACCAGTCTGAGGAGAGAAGGGGCTTTGGGGAAACCTTGGGTTTCATACTGAGTGGTGAAAAATAATTATCAATTGATTTATTTCTGTGATACCTCTACTCACAATGGTGCTACTGCAGGAACTTGGCTCCTGCTTTCACAACATTGAGAAATAAGGTCATGAAGCCAAAAAGTGAACATCAGGAGAAATTTTATTGGAGATTGGAAGAGTTCCCTGATTTGTAGAAGCATCCTGGGTGAGAAAGCCTTCTCATTCCAGAAATAATTACAAATGAACAGAGCACAATAATTCTTTAGTTGTTTAGAGGCCACCTGTCATAGATGTCTCTGAGGATTTAAACCAACTACTTTGAACATGGTATCTCTAATGAATTGCCTCAGCATGCATAGTTTTAAAGGAAACTTGGATTTTAGAGGAAACATGATTATTTAACATTTTGTGAACCTGTAACTAGGGAGTTACTGTAACTTCTTTTAGTAGGGAGGAGGCTGCAATCCCTGTTCAGAGAGTTCCCTATTGGCCCAAAGCTCTAGATAATTCTATCCTCATTTTGATTCTCATCAATATGTCTACTTCCCCAACTCTATCTCATGCATGTCTCTAGCTAGGTGCTTTATTTATAAGGTAATTAAATTATTCTTTACATTTAGACTATTTAAATGAGGCTTTCCAAACAGTTTATGATGTGAAGAAAGATGGAAGGGATGTTAATATATTAGCAAGGGAGAGGAAAGTGTTTCTCCTAAGGACAACTTCCCAAAGGAGCAGCCATTTAACCTACATTAAGAAACAGACTGAACTGGAGCATCTACAGGGATGTGTGCATGTGATCCTGGTGTAATTGGCAAGAAAATGCAATGTCTTCTCTAAAATATTGTCTTTCTCCTCTATGGGTTGTTTTTAGACATGTTAAAATATTCAATTGAGATGGACTTTGTATGAAACAAGTGTTGAAGTAGAGGTAAATACCTAAAGTTTAGTTATGTAGGAATATAAATGAATAAAATAAAGTGGGTTTTTTTGATACTGGGGATTGAACTCACAACCGCACACTTTTGAGGCAGGCACTTATGCTGCTGGGCTAAATCCCCAACCCCTGAAATAAAGGGTTGAAAAAGCAGTGGCAAAAGGAAGTAAAAAGACAATCGGGAAAAAAAGACAAGGGGACTGCAAGGGCTCTTAGAGGGTGGCTAAAATCAGCAATGGCAGCTGTAAAGTCTCCTTCAGATTTTTCTTAATGTGACACTAAATGAAGGATCATCTGCTGTCTTCTTTGGAGGTTAGGGCATAAATCACACACAGGCATAATGAAGGAGTGGAATTTAGGAATGAATAAATATATCTTTTATGATTAATGATTAGGTCACCTAAGCAGTTCTGAGGCAAAATTGGAAGTTAGGAAACCCTTGACGTACATTTTAAAATGTGGGGGGTGTCACTTTTAGAGTAGAATGACAAAGGGTTTTTCCTGGATACAAAGATTTCAAGGTATTTTTTGCCCTGATCTGCATTTCCTCAATTTTTACTTGTCATTTTTTAGATAATGTTTTAGACCAGGTCTTAGTAAGGTGAACAGGCTATGAAAAACTTCTAATACTTTTTCCATCTCCCTACCTATTGGGATTATAGGCATGTGCCACTTTCCTTGTTCAAGATTGGAGTTCTTAAGTCACCATGATTTATCAAGGTTTCAGTGCCAGGTAAAGTAAATATCACTGAGGCATGATGGGTCACACCTAATGGCATTCACTTGTGAAGCTAAGACAGGAGTACTAAATCACCAAGCCAAGTCTGGATAACTTAGCAAGGCCCTGTTTCAATATGAAATCACCGGTAAACTAACATGCACTAACGTATATTAAACCTTTAATACTGAAGATAGAAAGATATTTTGTACAAATCTAAGTTATCATTTTGAATTTTATTCATGTTTTACACTAGAGCTACATGCTTCAGTACTCCCTTGTCATGAGGGATAGCAATAATAAATCACTGTTCTCTCAGAAATAGGATATCATGGATGAATAACTAGTGATTTGCAAAGTACTGTGCTCAACAAAGTACATGAAATATTTACTGTTTTATTATGAAAGAAAAGAAACAAATCACCTATAAAAGAAAGCCCATCAGAGTTACAGCAGATTTTTCAGCACAAACTCTCAAATCAATGAAGGCTTTGAGGGTGGTATTTTAAGCCTTGAAAGAAATAATCGTCAACTCAGATTGATGAACCCCATAAAACTATCTGAAAATCAATGAAAAATAAAATACTTCCCTGACAAAGAATAAGTGAAGAAATTCAAAAACACCAAAGCATCAACACTTCTGAATGTTCTTCTAAAGGATATATTACAAACAAAACAAAGGCCACAATCCCAGAACACCAACTGAGAGAAGCCACCAGGCAGGGCAAGTCATTAAACAAAAGGGAAAGATAGAAACCCAACAACAGGAAAATGACATGAAAAAATTAAACCAAAACATCAATTGTTGTCATCAACATTAATGGTCTCAACTCACCTATCAAAAGAAACATGGACAGAATGGATCAGGAAGCATAATGCAACAATAAGCTGCATTCAAGAAGTATATTTCCCTGAAAAAAATTTATTCACTAAAATTCAAAAAGTGGAAAACAATATTCCAAGCCATAGTAACCCAGAAAAAGTTAGGGATAGTTTTTCTGTTTGTAATCAGTGTGAACTTCAAGACTGGTCAAAAGAGACAAAAAGGTCACTACATACTTGTTAAGGGAAAACTCCAAGAAGAAGAGATAACAATAAAATATATGTGTACCAAATACCAGTGCATGAAACTGAATAAAAATATTAAAAGACAAAAATCAAATAAAAATAAACAATTGTAATGGGGTGCATTAATATCCCACTCTTACAAACAGATAGGTAAACTAGACAAAAAAATCAACAAGGAAACATCTACTAAGTCTGTGTGTTCAAAGATCAAATCTTTGAACACACAGACTTAGTAGATGTCTACAGAGTATTCCACTCTCACAACATTAGAGAACACATTCTTTCCAGCTACATGTGGGACATTCTCTAAAATAGTCTGCATGTTACCCCATGAAACATACTTAAGTAAACATGGAGGCATTAAAATCACCTCGTGTATTATCTAACCATACTGTAGTGAAATTGGAAACAAATAGCAAAACAATCATTAAAAACTACATAAATACATGGAAATTAAAAACACCCTCCTGAACCATCAGTGGATCACACAGAAAATTAAAGAAGAAATTAAACAGTGTCTCCAATTAAATGATAACACTGATATAATATACCAGAATGTGTTGGACATAAAAAAGCAGTTCAATGAGGGATTTTTTTTTTTTGGTACCAGGATCAAACTCATGATTTCCTACTAGCCAGCTATGAGGGAAATTTATAGGGATGAATTCTCACATCAGGAAAAGAGAACGAGCTCAAATAACCTAATGTTGAACCTCAATTCTAGAAGAAAAGAATAAATGAAACCCAAAGCTCATGAGGGAAAAATTAGTAAGATAACAGCAGAAATTAATGCAATTGATATTAAGAAAATAAAGCAAAGAATCAATGAAACAAAGTGTTTTTTGAAAGATTGAATAAAATTGATAAACCCTTAGCCAAACTTATCAAAGCGTGGAAGGAAAAGACTCACATTCAAGAAATTAGGAATGAAAAGGAAAATCACAATAGATCCTGCATAAATGCAGAAAATCATCAATACCTATTTCAAGAACCTGTACTCTAATAAGATAGAATAGATAGAACAAAAGGACACAGATTCTAATAAGATTGAAAAGATAGAACAAAGGGACGGATTTCTAGACACATGTAAATTGCCAAAACCGAATCAAGATGATAAAAAAAATTTAGGGCTGGGGATTTAGCTCAGTGGCTTAAGGCACCTGCCTGGCAAGTGCGAGGTCATGAGTTTGATCCCAGGTACCAAAAAAAATATTTTTAAATAACCTGATATCAATGAAATTGAAAATGTAAATAACATCTTATGAGCAAAGGTCTTGATGGATTCACTGTTGAATTCTACAAGAAATTTAGAGAACTAATACCACTGCATCTCATATGCTGTAATGAAATTGAAAGGGAAATAATATTTCCAATTTATTCCTGAAATTAGAATTACCCTGCAACTAAAACTAGAAAAGGATTCAACCAATAAACAAACAAATGAACAAAAACCTCAGTAATGGATGTAGATGCAAAAATCTTCAATAAGTTACTGGCAAATAGAATGCAGCAAATCACTGAGATTATTGTCATGCTTTGTATATGAGTGTTCCCTCAAAGCCTCATGTAGTGGTGGGGCACTGGCCTTTCAAACATGGCAAAATCGTGATTGGTTAATTATCTAGTGCTAGGATTGTTGGTGTGAGTGGTGCACTCATCCTAGGGTGGGTAGCTTACATACAATATAAGGGAGGGAAAGAAGCTTGCTTTTCCCTTTTGTACTTTTCGTCCCTCTCGCTCTGGTCACTTTTGTAATCTGCTGCAGCTGCCATGAATGGTTGACCCTCAGTCACACCACCCTGCCTTGGAGCCTGCTGACTATGGACTGAAACTCCAAGAACTATAAGCTAAATAAACCTTTCCTTAATTTTGGGTGGCAGGTGTTTTGTCTCAGCAACGAGAGAAAAGCAACCAAGACAATTATACTCCATGAATAAGTAGGATTCCTATGTCAGAATGTCACACCTAGGATCATTAATAAAAACAGAATAAATTCATTATAATATTGAGGGTAGAAAGACTAAGATGATACTACTAAAATCTAGTGAAACACTTTTTCTGAATGATATATTGTTGAATGCCAGGTGACCATGTGTGTAATAGCACAAGTGAGTCCTTTTTTATTAGATGCCCAACAAAGTCAAATGTCACCCATGTTCACATTAATAGCATCATTCCGTTCAGGCGAAGAAAAGCACTCTGGTGACCATGATATATAAAGGATATCATCTCAACTCTTGTTAAATACGAGCTTTGAGCTGGGAACGGCACCTATAATGCCAGGTTGCTGCAGCCTTAGGCAGGAGTATCAGAATTGGAGGCCAGTTGAGATACGAAGTGAGCTCAAGGCGAGCTCGAGCTACATAGCCAAATCTGTCTCAAAAAGACAAAAAGTAAGTAAACAGTTTATCACTGGAGCCTGCTGAAGAGGTTTCTGTTTCTTGTGTCTCAGGTGAGCTGTCAGGCAGTGGAGTAGGACCCAATCAGCGAGGAGGCGGGCTGTCTGAACTATCCAATCGGGTGGCGTAGGGAAGGACACTTCCGGTGTCATGGCGCCGAGGGGAAACGCTGCGAGTTAGTAGCTGAGAGGGCCCTGCTGACCAGACCACTTTGTTCTGTGATTTCTCCTGGCTGTGAGCTGCATTGGAAGGATCCTGGGAGACCCTCAAGCACGCAATGGTGACGTTGTGTAACGAGGTCGGGATGGCGTGGAGTAGAGTGCGTGTCAGGCGGAAATGGTCAGAAACAGCTGTGGCGATCTCCTTACCGCCCCCTGCTCAGCTGCAGACGCCGAGGTCTCCTGGTCTTGTGCGCTGCGTCACCCTCTGACACGTCTTCCCTTTGCCCAGGCAGGGACAATGCTGGGTCCGCAACATGCAGACACTGCTGTGACACTGCCGCCCCCACGGTCCCTTCCTGTGTGGCCCAGGCGGAGGTGAATCTCCCGGGGTCTGCAAAGAGCAGGGGATTTGGGGGACCCTGCGATCATTCCTCAGCGATGGAAAAGTCATCGCTTCAATTTCTCACGTGAGACCTTTACTCCCAATGGTTTTACTGCATAAACAGGGCATGTGGTCCCACAGCACTGAGGAATGAGGTCGCGAACCCAAAAAAGGGAGTCAGGAGGGATTTTATTGGAAATTATAAGACTGGCTCCGTCTTATAATTTCCAATAAGTGACCCGAGTGATTGGCCCTGTGGCCTCTTAATCCAGAGCTAATTACAGATAAGCAGACACCAGTGAACGTTCACTTGTTTAGTGACCACCTATCAGAAAGGGCTCTGAATTTAAAACCATCACTTTGGACTCAGGCTCTCTAACCCATTTCCTCATCATGCACTGTTGAAACAAGACTGGAGTTTTGGAAAAACAAAATATATACAACATATTTTATATTTTAAGTTTCGGGAAACTTAGAAGCTTAGTAGAGAATGGCCACAACTCCTTTTAGTAGGGAGATGGCTTCAAATTCTCTTCAGTTACCTTTCAATTGATGAAGATACTTCCACTTTCACACTCAAGCTGCATCTGTAGACTCCTTGAACTCTTCATGTAGTCCTCTGTAGAACATGACATTCATCAGATAGTTTCTTTCCTTGAATACTGTATAATCGTTCTTTCCTGTGCAATCAATTCTGAGAACAGTATAATGCTATATGGAAAAAAGTCAAAATATTCTGGGGGCTTTTTTGTTTTGTTTAGTTTCGGTTTTTAAAAGTTGGTATAAAAATTGCCTGATTCTAATCACACTGTTTGGATTGCATCGCCAGAACAAGGGGCTAGTAAGGGAACTTCCAGTGAAAAGACATAGGGCTGAATAGTTAGAACTCAAAATACCAAGCATGTTCGAGGTTGAAGGAAAAAATTTCCATGTTTAATTTTAATTTATGTTATGATAAGAGTCCTGCTTAGTGCTCTAAGATCATCATATTCCTTTCTATACTGGAATTATTGCTTCTGCAGTAATTGAAGTTCCAGGCCTGTGTGTATATTCTGTTATCATATACTAAGAAAATATGCACTCTCAATAGGTAGGACCAAATTGTGGACTAGATTCTTTTATCTTCATGATGGCTTCGTGAGCCTCACTTATATTTGATATAGTGGTTCTTGGTAATTAACCTATGGAGAAATTTAATGCATTCTCATTTCACATGCCTAAAATAAGACAAAAGCCACACTTTTGTCTACAGATAATGATCTAGATTCCTGTAGTGGTCTAGTCACTCCACTGGAACATTTTAATTTGTTAATTTCTCATATGTCCTTATATGTGTCCATACAGTGTCCATTACTTCTATTGCTTATGTAGACTGAATTGTGGTGCACACTTTAAGAATGATGTGGTCAAAGAGCCATGTCTTTGTGGGCTGGCTTAGGAAGTTCTGGAAAATAATGGAAATGATGAGAAAACTGAAGCATGTAAAAGACAAGAATGTGCAATATGAGGACCAAATATTTTTTTAATGTATTCAAATGCATTTTGTATAATATTACACTGTGTCAACATTGTCAGAGATAATATATTGCTTTTGAACATGGTGCTATGTGAGCATCTACACAATCTTGTAGGTAATATTTATGAACTCATTTGATTTTATGTGTACTAGTGTCACTGGTACATAATAAAGAAAGTCTTTGACAGCTTATATAAATACCATGAGAAATTTACCAGGTGTCTGTAGCAGTGAGGGTAAGTGTGACTTCATGGCCAGATATCTAATGGTATAGTGTGTCCTAGCTACTTAAAGAACACACTGTGAGATACACAGGTTTTGGGGAAGACCCAGAAAAGTTGTTACGTGGTCATGTGCTTAGCTTAAACTGCCATGAGTTGCCAGCTTTGGAACTAATGTGGGATGAAGCATGGACAGTGTAAATTGTCACACACAGGGAGAAATGAATAGCAGTGCTTTTAGCCACAACACTTTTGTGTGTGTGTGTGTGTGTGTGTGTGTGTGTGTGGTCTTTTTGAGATGGGGGTCTCGATATGCATTTAGGCTGCTCTTGAGCTCACTTGGTAACTCAGGCTGGTCTCAAACTTGCAGCAACCCTCCTGTCCCAGCCTTCTGAGTGCTAAGATTATAGGCATGTGCCACCATGACCACTCCACACTGCCGGAGTCCAGCTGCGGCAGGGCTAGGGTTTCCCAAAGGTGGACAGGGAGTCGGCGAGTGAGAGACAGAAGACACTGCACACCAGTCTGTGAGTGAATCTGAATCCCCTTTTATTTTTTAGAAGCTGGGATATATATTTGCTAACCTTGGCAGCAACCCCCAGCCCCAAGCAGGAAGCGCCCCAGGCTTAGGGCCAGGCAGGGACAATCCTAAACAATAGGTTTTAATTGACCTCAACTCCAAGCAGGAAGCACCCCAGGCTCAGGGCAATAGGTATCAATTAACATCTCAATCTTGTTACTTAGTTAGCTTGGAAAATGTAAGCCAATGCACCTGGATGCCTGCAGGAGGAAGAGATGTGTGAGACTATCAATGCTGCTCCCTACATTGTTTCCCTTATCACTTATGGGAGTGGCAGTCCCTGTGAGGACAGCGCCTGTCTTAGGTCAAGGACTCTTCATATGAACCCAACCAGGCCTTACCGGTCATGGGCCTGCAGGACAGCAATTGGTCCTGTGCCTGTCTTAGGCAGCTGGTGGCGTAACATATGTGTCCTAGTTGCCTGTCTCTGGCTGCCTGTCCAGTGTCTCAGGGCAGTTGTCTCACAGGAATTTTGTAAATCCTCCTCCAGGAGCTCTTTCACCCAAAGCTCCTGCATAAACTCACATTATTCACAGAAGGCAAAACCCCACAACCAGTCCTCACAAAGGGGTTATCTAGAGGGCCTCCAGCAACCCCCCTGGAGTTTCCACCCTTGACTCCATATTGAGCATTACATAAAAACATACACATGTGAACTACACAAATTACAATTATCAGCACAAAACATTACAAGATCCTTGCGCCCAATTCCCACATGCGGTGTCCTTTTCCTGGAGAAGCGCTCTCCTCCACCCATGGACCTTGTCACAAGGCGTGGATGGACGGAAAAGGGTGCTGCACCACACTTCTATCAAGTGTGTACTGTAGTTCATTTCTATGCCTAGCACCAGCTCTTCATCTCTCACATAGTAGTTCCAGTGAAACCTGTCACTGTCTCAAGTTACAGCCTAATTTCTTCTTTAATTTCATCTGTGTTCTGGAACATGTTAATTTTCATGTGTCTTTGAAGTTCTTATGGTTTCATTACCTTTTCCAGTTTCATTGCACTGTGTTCTGATAATATGTGTGGGATAATTTCACTTCTTCTGTATTTACTTAAGCATGTTCTGTGAGCTAGTATGTTGTCTATTTTGGAGAATGTCTGTATATAGCTGAGAATATGTATTCTGATATTATGGGGTAGGACACTGTAGACATTGACTATGTCTATTTGTTCAAAAGTTTGGTTCAGTTCTAATATTTCATTGTTGGTTTTTGTCTAGGTGATCTGTCTCTTTGTGACAGTGCTGTATTGATGTGTTCCCTATTATAATCATATTAGTGCTTATTTGATTTTTTATTGTTGTGTGCACTGATATTTTTTGCATATATATGTACCATGTTTTCCTTTCCTCTTAAATTGTTTCCTTTACAAGGATATAGTGACTTTCTCTGTCTTTTAATAAGTCTTGGGTTGAAATCCATTTTGTCTCCTAATAATGTAGCTATCCCTGCTCTTTTCTGAGCTCCTTTCACATAGAATATTGACTTTTAGTGTGAAAATTTGTTTTTGAATTATATGTGTTTCTAGTGTGCAGCATATTGTTAGATCTTGCTGTTTAATTTATTCTGCATGTCTGTTTCTTTTGATTGGTAAATTAGTACCATTAACATTGATGGTTATAACTGATTTGCATTCGCTTATTCTTGTCATATCATTTTCCTGTTGTTGGCTCTCATTTTTTCTCCTCTGTTTAATTGCTTGCATTTCCTGGTGGATTCATTTTGTTGGGTTCATAGTACTTAATTACAATCAAAGAAAGAATTACTTAATTCTATGAAGTCAAATTTGAAGAGGTATAGACTTTGATCTATCAGAAAAATTAATTAAATATTTATCTATTCTGTGTTTTTTGGATGGCCATTTGCAGGGGCCTTCTATAAGCTCCTTTTAAAAACAGTGCACAGATACAATATCTGTGACCCTTTTAGGCAGCCGGCACTACCATTATGGTAATCCTGCAGCAGTTAAGTTGCAATGTAGCATCAGAATTGCTATGTGAAATTATGTGCATACACATGGGTTTCGTGACCAAAACAAGGAGTTAATATTTGGAAGAACCAAGCTCAGTTCAGCTTTCATAAGCATTCGGACATCTCAAGGTGTGAATCTTAACCTTCTTTCAGGAAATGTATCTGTTATTATTTAGGAACCAGTGACCTTGGAGGATGTTACTGTGAACTTCACCATGGAGGAGTGGGCTCTGCTGAATACATTCCAAAAGGAGCTCTACAGAGATGTGATGTGGGAAACATTTATGAATATGACTGCTATAGGTAAGGATGATATTGTTTTTTCATTTATGCAATCAGAAAGCATTGGTTCTTGTTCACTAATAAGGACATATTAAATAGAATGTGAAACCATTTTAAGAGTATCTCAGGTCTGTTTATATTATATCATGAATCTAACTGCTATCTGCTAATTTTTGTATGATGATGTAGTGATTTTTTAAAAATTTCTATGGATCCAATTCAGGAAGGACCTGGAACAACCAGCAAACTGAAGAATACAAACATTTCTCAAGAAATCTAAGGTAATTTGCATTCACAACAAAAAGGAATGTCCCCTAAGATTTGGTATGGTGGTATGTTAGCAGAAATATTACAACCAAGGAAATTGGACAAATGAGGCTATGTTCACATTTATTTACTCTCACAAAAATTCTTCTTCTATGCCTACAGATTGCTTTTTGTATAAGCTATCTTTAAATAGAGAATTATCCTAATATAGGAAACTGACTTGGTAGAAATTGTATGCAGCAAGCAACATCAGTATGAAAAACTTCTTTTGTGCTCAACATCATGAAAATGTGTGAGTGTGCATTTATGTATTGTGCATAAGCATATATGAAAGCAATAAATTTTGAACATTAATAGAAACTCATCTTCAAGTTATCTATCTACTTATATATATGATTATGAAATAAACATTATCTAAAGCATTGCTAAACTGGAAACTATATTCAAAATGCAAGTTAATGTTAGTGTAATAATGGGTGTTTTGAAAGCATCCTCCAGAGAATTGGGTGCATTCATGTTTGAAAATAACTAGAAGGCACCCTCATATGTTATTTATTGGAATATAAAATAGAATATTTTGATAATCATTATACAAATGTGTCAAATGTAAAAATATGAGTTTGCATATTATTCAGGCAAACCTCCCTAACTATATTCTGAAACAATTTAAAATTACTGTTTCTTAGTTGTATATGCATACTCATGCACCAAACATGGTGTACATGGGTATTCACAATGTCTAAGTTGTAGAAATAATTAACAACACCTCAGTTCTCCTAACAGCCCAGATGGAATGCATGGAAAAGAGCATGTGGGTGGGTGCAACACAATGCTGCCTTCTTATAATCCTAGTACACTGCTCAGCTGAGCGAGCAAGGTGAAAGCGTGAAGTTCATGCTTACCAAATTAATGACCAAGGTGGATCTCAAAATAGGAAAGAAAATTCTAGAAAGGAATTTAATGCTAACATTCTTATCTTTAATACTCAGCAGTGGAAAAATGTGCTATATAATTCAGCCATAAAGAAGAATAATATTGGGCTGGCAATTAAGCTCAGTGGTATAAGTGCCTGCCTAGCAAGCACAAGGTCATGAGTTGGATCCACAGTACCAAAAAAAAAAGAAGAAGAAGAATATTGTAGTTAAATTAGGGAATAAAATTAAGAAGTGATAGGGAAGAGACAGGCTGACTTTTTGGAGATGGAAAGATGACCAAGATAAAGAGAGGACCAGAGACTAATGGGGAAAAAGGTGTCAAAAATGATCCATGTGTAATCCATATATGTATCAATGATATAAATGAAACCAGACCCTAACTATTGCAAATATTTATTAATTTAGAATTCTCAAGTGAATTCTATCCTTTAGGGAATGGGTGTTTTGAAGGTATCCTCCAGGGCATTTAACCAATTCATTCCCATAGTATTTTAACAGGCATCAAATAAAAACCTGTTCTGGTAAAGTATTCATATGCAGACCTTTTTTGTGTAATTGATATTTTTGTTCTGTCTCTACAGTAATGAAGAGGTAGAAAAATGGTATGAATATAAATCTTGGAATCAGTACAGAAACGTTTTCCTTTGGTCTCCAGATGCTAATGTGGACATGCAACAAACTGCATTAAAACCAGTTGAAAGCCTTGCTTGTAGAAAGCCCCTGACTGGGCATTTATCACGAAATGTGCCCATTTTCCCTTCCATTGACCTGAAGCTAGTTGAGAGTTTGGAACTGGATGACAAGCAGAGTAAATGTAATGAACATGGAGAAATCTTCAGTGCTTTCCAGTTTTTTTTTAAGAATTCCATGACAAAGACTGGTGAGGAACCTTCTAAGTATGAACAATGTGGGAAAACCTGCTCTGAATGTACTGAAAGGATTCATCCTGGAGAGAAGACCACTGTAGGTAAGAAGAATGTGAATGCTTCCAGGACTCCCAGTGCTATTCAAATTTATGAAAGTATTCACATTGGGAAGAAACCATATGTATGCAAGCAATGTGGGAAAGTTTTCAATACACGGCATTGTTGTAAAATTCATGAAAGTCTTCACGTGAAGAAAGCCTGTGTATGTAAGCAATGTGGAAAAGTATTTGTTGATAAGTCTTCATTTCATAAACATAGACGAACCCACACTGGTGAAAAACCCTATGTATGTAAGCAGTGTGGGAAAGCATTCAGCACACAGAGTAACTGTAAAAGACATAAAAGAATTCACACTGGGGAGAAACCATATGTATGTAAGCAGTGTGGAAAAGCATTTACTACAAAGAATTATTATAACATACATGAAAAAATTCATACAGGAGAAAAACCTTATGTTTGCAAGCAATGTGGGAAAGCATTTACTATGCAGATTACCTGTAAAATACATGAAAGAATTCATATTGGGGAGAAACCCTATGCATGTAAGCAATGTGGGAAAACATTTGGCAGACACAGTAACTGTAAAATCCATGAAAGAATTCACACTGGGGAGAAACCCTATGTATGTAAGCAGTGTGGAAAAGCATTCAGTGTACACAGTACCTGTCGACGCCATGAAAGAATTCACACTGGGGAGAAATCCTATGTATGTAAGCAATGTGGGAAAGCATTCAGCACACACAGTCACTGTCAAAGACATGAAAGAATTCACAGTGGAGAGAAACCTTATGTATGTAAACAGTGTGGCAAAGCATTCACTACACACCGTTTTTGTCAAATACATGAAAGAACTCACACAGGGGAGAAACCTTATGAGTGCAAGGAATGTGGAAAAGCATTTACTAGAAAGAGTTCTTATAATATACATGAAAAAAGTCACACAGGGGAAAAACCGTATGTGTGCAAGCAGTGTGGAAAAGCATTTACTACCAAGAGTTATTATAACATACATGAAAAAATTCATGCAGGGGAAAAGCCTTATGTATGCAAGCAATGTAAGAAGGCATTTTCTACACACAAGGATCGTCAAAGACATGAAAGAATTCACAGTGGGGAGAAACCTTATGAGTGCAAGCAATGTGGTAAAGCATTCACTACACATAAGTATTGTCAAATACATGAAAAAAATCATACAGGCAAGAAACCTTTTGTGTGCAAGCAATGTGGAAAAGCATTCTCTACAAAGAGTTCTTATACCATACATGAAAAAAGTCACACAGGGGAGAAACCTTTTGTGTGTAAGCATTGTGGTAAAGCATTCTCTACACACAAATATTGTCAAAGACATGAAAGAACTCACACAGGTGAGAAGCCCTATGTATGTAAACCATGTGGAAGATTTGCTAATTAATCCTCATACACATAGATCTTATACTGGGAAGAAACCCTTTGTATATAAGCAATACAGGGAAAGCACTCAGTGAACACAATTTTTATCAATCACATGAAAGAAGTTACACTGGGAAGAAACCCTATATATGTTAGTCTATTTTGAAAAGCTTATGAAAATTCCTCATGTAATGCAGAACTATGGAAATTAAATGAAAAATTTGATGTCAATATTTCTTCATAAACTTTCCAGAAAATACATTTCCAGATGGAGATATCCTAGAAAGTATTTATGTTTTTCAGTAAATCACTTGTAAATATTTGAACTATGTATCTGTAGTCTTTACTATAAAAATATTGACATAAGGGCTGGGGATTTAGCTCAGTGGCATAAGCGCCTGACTGGCAAATGTGAAGTCATGAGTTTGATCTCTGGTACAAAAAAAAAAAAAAATGTGTATATATATATATATATATATATATACACACACACACACACACACACACACATAGAGAGACAGAGACAGAGAAAGACATTTTTATGTAAGCCATTGACTGAGCTTAATATGTAATATCTTCTAATCAAATGAGGGAAATTAAAATGCATTTCTCAATTCCAAATAGGGTTAGTATTTATGTAGTTTTGACTGTGTTTAGTATTGGGAGAAATAAGCCTCTAAAAAAATTTTATTAATTTTTTAAATGGAATTTCCCACTAGCTTTGATTTTAATATTCTTGGTGTATATACTTCATATTCTGTTTAAAATGATAATTTTGAATTTGATAATATATATTTATGCATATTTACAGACATGTGAATATGAGTTTTTGAAAAGTTCAGTTGTTTTCAGACAACTCATAGATTAGCAAATGTTTTGTTTTTCATATCCTAACAAAATACCTGAATATTCCAACATAATTATATCAAAAATTTCATCCATTTTGCATTCATGCCATTCTCAATATTATGATTTATGTAAAATTTTGTTTTTTCATCAGCATTTTACTTTTCATGCTTATAGTGTCATGACTTCAATTTTTAATCACTTGTACAAAAAATAAACCATACTGCTGTCTTTAAATAGATCAGATGGACCATGATTGTCTGTAAAAGAATATCATGAATTGTAATGTATCAGTCAGTACTTACTTGAGAAATAGGTTTAATGCAAGATATACAAATATATAAGGATTGACCAGATTGGTTTACTATAGCTACCCACGCAATCAGATGCAAGTGTGCAAAAAGTCTGTCTTTGCAGAGGATACCCTAAAATCCTGTTAAAGGTCTGTCACACACTCTATTGTAACATGCAAGTCTGTATCAGAAGAGCAACCAGAGACCAACAGGTCTTTGCCGGAAGACAGAATGGTCTGCTCTGGAGCCTGAAGAGTCTGTGCTGGCAGCCAGTTTGACAGTAAACACTGGAGCTCCTCTACAGAAATACATGTAAGCCTTCCTTTTCCATCTTTTTTTTTTTTATATAACATTCTGACAACAGTACTCCCTGGAGTGGGTTTTCCACACCCACAATTTTGCTGGGCAAATTTAGCTGGACATGTAATACTCAAGTTGACACAATCACAATCCACCCCTTAACAACTTCACAACCAGACACAGTTCTTTAAATCACAGACTCCAGATACAAAGAAAAGATCATAAATATACCACCATGTTATAACTGTCCTGTATACAAGTAAAAACACACTAATTCCTTCTCCAGAATACAAAGGTTTCCTTTGCATGGTGCTTCTGACATTTCATAACTTGAACACTATTACACAGGTTTAGCAAGGCTTAACCAATATTAAGGATATCAACATTATATTACATTGGAAACATAGTAGGAAATAATTAACAATTATAATCCTTGTCTCTGTAGCTGATTGACAGGGTCATAGCTATTATTTTGAACTACCTTGTACTCATTCTCTGTTTCCTTGGTCTTCTGCAAGCACCTCAGTAGGTTTGGTTCTTTCCTTTGCATTTTCACCCATACCTTCATTCCTAAGATTCTAGACCATTTGATGTTCTGTCTCAATTGGATTGTTACAGTTTTCAATTAACTTTGATAACAAGGCATGGCTATACTAGGAGTTCCCAAGTATGTTTTTCTGCTGCACCCCAAGTATATTTTTCTCTCCTCCATTGTGGATTAATAGTCTAATTTTGTATTGACAGTCCAGGTCAGTCACCCTGCTCAACACTATAACACCCTTTTCAGCTTGATTCCTCAAGAGTCATAAGGTGACCAAAATGAACAGAGGAAATGATACCCTTGTTGTGCTTCCTAGTACAGTCTTCCCTTTCCTCCTCAGAACTAAGACTTGTTTCTAAGCCAGCTGAGCATCAGGTCATGAGAACAGGGTGCAAAATTTTGCTAGGAGATCACCTGGGTAATGGTGAGCAGTACCACTTTTACTTCTACCTCTTCATTCCTGGACCCATGAGTTCTGGCTATGGAAAACACAGTATCATATAGTGGGTGCTGATTCAAACGATGTACAACCTTTTGAAAAATCTTGACCTGGCCCTGCAAGTGTTCCACCTAACTGGTGCTGCAAGTGTGTCCTCAAAAACCCAGTTCAACATTTTATCAACCCATCTACTTCTGGGTGTTGAGAAGCGTGGTAAGCCCAGTGAATTCCATAAGCATGAGCCCATTGCCTCACATCTTTGACTATGGAATGTGTTCCTTGGTAATGAGATCCAATGCTGTATGGAATTCCAAGATAGCTGATAAGGCATTATGTGAATCCATGGATGGTAGAGTTGGCAGAAGCATTACAGAAAGGCAAGTCCATATCCAGAATTAAGTATGCCAGTAAGCACAAAGCACCCTATTTCCTTGATGGAAGCAGTTCAATCTGATCAGCCTGTGGAAGGCTGATCATCTCAGGATATGATGCCATATTGAAGAGTCAGTCTTGGTCTCAGCTTGAGGTCACTTGGGCACATTCAACAGAGGCTGTAACCAGATGTGGCTTCTTGAGTGAGAGTCCATGTTGCTGAGCATGCAGTCCTCCAGAGTCACTCTGTGTATGAGTCCTCTGGGTAGTTACAGATGTGTCCTAATTGAGAACTTGACAACTATCTACAAAATGGGTCATCTTATCCACTTACTTGTTAAAGTCTCCTGCTGAGGTCATTTTTTGGTGAATGTCTAAATGCAATACAAATATTTTTACATCCTTTGCCTATATATATTTACATAGATCTATCCACATACCACATCCCCAAATATCTTTGTCACCAATTTTCCAGTTATGGTTCTCCAAGCTCCTGATGAGATAATTGCCTATACAGTTGCATATATGGCCAAGCAAATTGTCCTCCCAGGTGTGCTGCCCAAAGTTCTGCCCTCTGGGAAGATTTCCCTTCACCACTGTGCATAGGGATGTACTGATAAGGGGTTGTAATGCTGCAGCTATCCACTTGCAGATGGTTCCTGCCTGGGATGCAGAACCATCAGGAAACAGTGCCTAGCCTTTTTTTTCTTCTCTAATGGTGGCTCATATTGTACTCCCCATGTGTGCTTTGACACGCATTGGGAAACAATGAAATATTCAGGAGTAGGAGCCAGCTGCATCTGTGTAATTTCTTTAGGTAACTTACCTGTACCCTCTGGATCTGCTTTGTCTCCATCATGTATATACTAGTTCCACTTAATGATAGAAATGCTTAGCTCATGATAGGCAGAAGGCTTTGTGCCATGCAGCACAATGATGATTTTATAGAACTGAAAGCTAGAAGCCAACAAGAAACCAAGCCTTACCTGCGAATTAGCACCATGCACGGGCTGCTGGGGAAAGAACCAGACACCAGCATTTTCCTGAAACTCAGTGCCATTCACAGACTGCAAGAGAGGCGAACAAGAAGCCAAGCCCTTCCTGTGAGTTGGTGCCATGCATGGACTTCTGGGAGGAGAACTAGACAGAGTTGGCTCCATTTGTGAACTGTGGGAAAGGAGAACAAGAAGCCAAGCCCTCCCTGTGAGTTAGTGCCATGTGTGGGCCTCTTGGGAGAGAACCAGGAGTCAACATTTTCCCGTGAGTTGGTACGGGACTTTGGGCTGTGGGGGAGGAGAAGAAGAAGCCAAATCCTTCCTGCGAGTCAGTGCCATGCGCGGGCAGCTGGGGCAAGAACCAGAATTCAGGTCCTTCGGGCACACAGGCTGGAAGACAAAAAGAGCAAGGATCCCTCCCCTCCCACTGCCCCTCATAAGTGACCAGCTGATTCGGAGAAACATAGGCTGTGATGGTAGCTAGATGATAGCTATTAAGGTAAAATACAAATCAGTGTTTGTAGTGTTCAGTGTTTCACTGACTTGGCTGGCCTAAGCCAGTAGTCTGATCATCCATTCCAAGGATACAATACACAGTAGCATCTATAGGGGATCTCCTTCTGCAGATGGTATCCATTTTTAATTTCTTGTTATCTTGTTTTTAAGTCCTGTATCATTTTCATTGTTTTGTTCAGGTGAGGGTGATTTTTTTTTTTGTACCCATGAGATCAAACTCACAACCTCCTACTTGCCAGACAGGTGCTTATGCTGCTGAGCTAAATCCCTGGCCCAATATTTGGATGAGTTTTATTCTGTTTTGTTTTGATTTTATTATATCCCATGACATGGGCAGCTGTTTAAAAAATAACAAGATATATTATGGTAGCCATTTTGGATTTACTATTATCTTGTTGTGAAGAACTTTATTGTGTTCACTGTTTTTATTCTCTTCTGTTTTGTTTGATTCTTATTATGTCTGAAGTTTTGGGCAGCTATTTTGAAGACAGAGGCATTATATAGTAACCATTGTTAATTTCCTGTTATCTTGTTTTGAGATCCTGTATTGCTTATACTGTTTTGTTTTGATTGCCCTTATTCTGTTTTATTTTGCTTGGTCTTATTCTCTGTAAAATAAAAATTACAAAAGAAAGTATGTAACCTAAGCCAGAGTGGTGGTTCACCCTCTAATCCCAGCACTCAAGAGGCAGAGGCAGAGGCAGAGGCAGGAGGATTTCTGTGAGTTCTAGGCCAGCCTGGACTACATAGTGAAATCCTATTTCCAAAAAAAATTATGTAATCTAATTGCATGAGGTGGTGGATTCAAGTGGTATTATATGGGCTGGAAATTTAGGTTAGTGGCTCAAGCACTTGCCTGGTAAGTGTGAGATTGTGAATTCAATCTCTGGTACCAAAAAAAAAAAACCCCAAGTGGGATTATAATAATTTTTTAACAGATGAAATATTTTAATATTATTTGGAAAATAATGCTTAATAAAGCATATACAAATTATTTAAAATCTTTGCTATAAAATATCTTTTTCAGAACTGAAAGCTGAGGATTAGCCTTGGTCCTTTGGGGCTCCTCATGCCTCTGAGGAAACAAGCTAAAAAGGGAGTTATATTGCAGCTGGAGTGATTGATCCAAACTATCAAGAAAAAGTTGGACTATTACTCTACACTGGAGAAAAGAAAGAACATACTTGGAGTGCAGAAAATCACTTAGGGTATCTCTTGTACATGCCCTATTATTAAGATCAATGAGAACTACACAAACCCGAGCCAAACAGGATAACAAATGTTCCAGAAAGTTCAGGAATGAAGATATAGTCGCTCCACCAGGAAGAGAAGCATAACCTGCTGAGGTGCTTGCTGAAGGCTGGGGAATACAGAATTGGTAGTAGAAGATAGTTATAGGTATGACTGTGTGACAAGGTACAAAGCAAGGATTCTAACTGTAATTATTCTCTACTATTCTGTTAACATATATTCTTTGTATCATAATGTTAATAGACTCATTGATTCTCACAGCAGGAGCAGCACCAACTACTCTATCTCCATTTGAGGTGAAGGAATCTGACAGAATAAAGAGAAGATAGCCTTGGGAGCCACTAGACCACATAGAGGAAACATTCTCCATCGAAGAGGAGAGTCCTCTTTGTTCTTGCCATGCTTACAGAAAGGTGGCCATCCTCCTGAAAGCACGACTCTCATCTTAGCTCATCAGAAGGCATTGAATTTTTGTGAGAACCCCTGTGCCTGGGTAAGAGCTCTGAGATATCACAGTCAAGTAGAGAATGTACAAAATCCGGGGCTCACCAAAATGGACAAGAAGCATGATTTGGTCCTATAATAGATGGCCACTTCCAGCAGTGAGCATTTAGGGGACATCAGGAAAGGAATGGGTTATTGTGATTTCATGGTGATGATCTCCTTCCTAGGTGCCTGTCCAGGGAGAGATGCACGAGTCAGGACCAGCTTGCAAAATCTCTGGCAGCTTATACCCCTCACTCACAGTTTGGATTGTCCATCACAGCCTCAGGTCCTCACTGTATTCAACTTCCTCATGCAGCAGGGAAGAAGTCAATAGGATGAGAATATACTTTTTTTGGAATTTCAGAATATAAGTTTTTCTTCCAGAAGCACAACTCTATTTTAGGAAATGTGCAATGACCAGTTTTCCTTGTAGCTGAGGACAGTGACTGCTGAGGTCACACACTGGTGACACACACAGGGGCATCATTCTGAGGCCAAATAAAGCTTCCTACCTATTGAAGCCAATACTTGGAGTATGCTGACTTTCTAAGTGATGTATGATATATGTGTGTGTGTATATATATATATATATATATATATATATATATATATATGTCCTTCACATAAATTTCTGTTGAAAGGTAATAACTACTTGCATATACAAGAAAATTGAATTATAACAACTTAGATGTTTTGAAGCCATGCCTTCCCATGAAGCAGGCTCTGACATGCTGATCGATAAGAGCCTCAACAAGAAGAGAAATCAGGCCTTCCCACAAACCAGCTAGTGCACAGGGTGAAAAATGGGAAGAGCATATCTCCTGACCCTGCTGATTCAGAGAACTCAGAGATGATAGCAACTGAGGGGAAGGGAATAGCTTGATGCTTGTATTGTTTGGTTGACTCTGCAGGCCTGGGGCTGGTGGTCTGAGCATCTACTTGGAGGATGGCAGTGTGCATTGTGTCAACTGTGAGGGATTTCCTCCTGTCTTGATTTTGAAATCCATTGTTCTGTTTCTGTTTTGTTTTATTCCTGTGTATGGTAACATAAGCAACTATTTTGAAGAAAACAATGTGCAGTATTGTTCGCACTCTTTTGTTCTGATTTGTCGTTTTGCTTTATTCAATGTTATGTTTTGATTGGTTTTATTCTGTGTTGTGTTGTTTGATTTTACTAGGTCTGATAGTATGGACAACTATTGTGAAGATAGCAAGTTATATTATGGTAGCCATTGTTGATTTCGTGTTATCCCGTTTTGAAGTTCTGTACCACTTTCACAGCTTTGCTTTGATTGCCTTTATTCTGTTTTGTTTTGTTAGGTTCTATTCTCTTTAAATTAAAAAAAGAAAAAAGAAAAAACCACAAAGGCTTTGAAAAGCCAGGAGGAAAGATCTTAATTTCAAGCATTCCTCATTGGAGGTGAGACTGACATAGTAGGAGACAGGCTGGTCTAGAATATTCTGGTTTAAAATTTTATCATTTGCGCTCCACTCCTGCGGGAAGAGATTTGTATCATTTGTCACTATCAGCTCAACTGTCAGGTAATAAAGCAGGAGCCAATCAGCGACGAAGGCGGGCTGTCTGAACTACCCAATCAGGTGGGCCGAGGGGGAGGGTACTTCCGGTGTCATGGCGCCGAAGTGCGCACTATGAGCGAGTTGCTGAAAGCCGCCGACTGACTGCACCCCCTTTTTCTCTAACTTCTCCTGGTTGCCGACTGCATTGGAAGGATCCTGGGAGAACTTCAAGCCACGCAATGGTGAAGTTGTGGGACGGGAGCTGGGGATGGGATGGAGTAGGGTGCGTTCCGGACGGAAGTGGTCAGAAACAGCTGTGGCGATCTCTTTACCACCCCCCTGCTCAGCTGCATATGCAGATGGTTTGGGCGCTGCATCACCCTTTGACCAATCTTCCCTTTGCCCAGGCAAGGACAGTGTTGGGTCTTCAGCATGCGGACACTGTGCTGTGACACCGCTGCCCCTCGGTCCCTTCCTGTGTGGCCCCAGTCGGAGCTTTATCTTTACCAGTCTGCAGAGAGCAGATCCTAAGAAGAAACCCTAAGTTTCATATTCAGCAGTGAAAAACTCATCGCTTTAATTTTTATGTTAGATCTCTAGTAATGATGTTACTGTAAGAACAGAGCTCATAGTGTCACAATATTGAGAAATGAAATCACGAACCACAACGAGGGAGTTAGGAGGGTTTTTATTGGAAATAAGACTGGCTCCATGATTTCCAGAAGTGCCCTGAGAGAGTGGCCCTGTGGCCTCTATCCAGAGCTAATTATGGATAAGCAGAGCCCAGTAAATGCTCAGGTGTTTAGTGACCGACCACCTATCACCAAGGGCTCTGTGGATTTAAAACAACCACTTTGAGCTCAGGCCCTCTCACTCATTTCCTCAGCATGCACTGTTAAAGTTAAACTGGGATTTTAGAGAAACACTGGATATTCTGTGTTTTAAATTCCTGGAAACTGTGAAGTTTAGTAAGGAGTTGCTTCACTCCTTTTTTCCAAGGGAGAAGGCTACATTCCCTATTGTGCAGAAAATTTACTTTGGGTCCAAAATCCTAGGTAATTGTCTATTCTTATTTTAATTCTTATCGAAATAGCTAACTTTCCAACTCTGTTAGGCCCGACCCTAGCTAGGTGCTTTATTTATAAGGTAACTAAATAAAATATTCTTTGTAATTGGTTTAAGTGAGAGTTACGTTAGAGTTTAGAATGCTGAGAAAGATGGAGGTGATGTTAATGTACTTTGAAGGGAGTGCAAAGTGTTCCTGCTAAGGAGAACTTCCTGGGGTGGGTGGGGCTGCCTATTAAACCCACACTGAGAAATGCATTGAACAGAGAGGTCTACATTGAACAGAGGGGCCTCATTTCTGAAGTAATTCCTTTGTAGTCTGTTTATAGACATTGTTTTAAAATTGAAACACTGAATGAGATATTTATAAAAACATGTACTGAAGGTAAATTCTCATAGTAAGATCTGCAGGAATAAGAATAAATGGAATAAAAGGATTTTTTTAAATATACAAGAACAAAGGGAAATAAAAAGGAAATAGGAGAGCAGGGGATTTTGCAAGACAGCAAAAATCAGCAACTATAACAGTAAACTTCTCCAGAAGTCACATTATTCTTAGTGCGATAATGAAGGGCTGTCTCCTGGCTTGTTCTGAGTTTAGGTCAAAGGTCACAGGACTAAAAGTAGAAGAGCTTAGTAATAGGTAAATATTTCTTCTATGGCTACCAATCAGCTTACCTAATAATTTTTGAGGCAAAATTAGAAATTAGGAAACTGGTATTTGTTGTAGGTTTAACAATAGGGTAGACATCAGTTACCCTATTTTGAAATGTAGAATTGGAAGGATGCAAAAGCTTTGCAGGTGTGTTTGATCTTTTTCATTGTACAGTGGGGAGTGAATTCACCCACTGCATCACCCCAAGTTTTTTTTTTTCCTTTGTTTTAATTTTTGAAGCCAGGTCTTACTAAATTGCTCAGGGTTTGGACAAATTTTGATAGTCTCCACCTCCTTAACTGTTGGGAACACAGATGTGTGTCACCTTGATAGTTTAAGATTGGGGTTCTGCAGTCACCGTGATTTACCAGAACTTCAGTGCTTGGGTGAAGTGAAAGTCACTGAGGTACAGTCCTCCACATCTTTAATTCCAGCAGTTTGGGAAACTTAACAAGAGTATTAAATCACCATGCTCAGCCTGGATAAATGGGCAAGACCCTTTTTCAATATGAAATAAATGTTTCATTCCCAACTAACTTGTCTGATGTGCGTGAGGCCCTGTGTTAAGTTTCCAGTAATGAAGGGAAGAAGAAAAGTTATTTAGTGTAAATCTTTTTGAAATTTACTCATTTTTCACACTAGTGGTACACAGTACAATTCTTCGTGGTGGTGGGTAATAGCTGTGAATTACCGCTCTGTCAGAAACAGAACACTATGGGTGAACCACCATTGATGTATACTGTCCTGTGTCCAGTAAACTACATGAGGTATTTGGTGTTTTGTTATTAATTTGGCTTTGGGTTACATAAATTTCCCCAAATACAGATCAATGTATGTGTGTTGAGCAGATTTAAAGGATCCAAAGCTTAGCCTTGATGTTTGCTTAATCTGGTGTATTCTGTGCCTTTTCATTACATTTTATTGTCAATTACCTTTGGATTGATGAGGATTTTTCTCTTTCCAATTCAGGCAGCATCTTACAACTCTTCTTATAGTCCTCTGTAGACCATGGCATTCACCAGATTGTTTCTTGTTTTGAATGTGTTAATCAGTTTTTCCTGAGCAATCAAATTAGGAGAACAGTATAATACTGTTGAAAAGGGAAAAACATTCTGGGTTTTTTTTTTCTTTTTTTTGTTTTGATTTTTTTTTTTAATTATAAAGAGGTGCCACACTTTGGTCACACTGTTTATATTATATCACCAGGACAAAGGGATGGGATAGGAATTTTCAGTGAAAAGACTCAGGGCCGAATAGTTAAAACTCAAGGCACCAAACATTTGCAACATTGAAGAGAAAACGTTTCCATTGCTAGTTTTATTTATTCTGATTATGGGAACCTTCCTTATTGCTTTAACCATCTGTCATCATCTGGCTTTCTCCATTGGAATTATTTGTTCTGAAAGCACTTTAAACTCAAAACCTGTATACATACACTTAGAAGTTCCTATGTGTAGGACATATTGTGCACTAGATTGTTTTATCTTCATAATACCCTCATGAGCCTCACCTGTAGTTCTTCATGAATCACCTGATAGAGAAACTGAATACATTCTCTTTTTACACAACTAAAATGGGACAAAGGCACACTTGGTCCTTCAGATAGAGGACTGGATTCTTGGAGTGGGCTGTCCACTTCACTGGGCATTTTAGTTTGTTAACTTTTCATATGTCCTTATTGTCAGTCTATGTCCATTCTATTATTCAAGGGAACTGAATTATGGTGCACTGACCAAGAGTGGTGCGTCCAAAAAGCTATGTCTTCATGGGCTGGCTTAGGAAGTTCTGGGAAATATAGGAAGCAATGCAAAAACTCAGCTTAAAAACAAGAAAGTACAGTATGTGGACCAAATATTTTTAAACATTCAGATGGAATTTGTGTATTACACTGTGTTAACACTTTCAGGGATAACTTACCGGTTTTGGATCTAATGTTCTGTGAACGTCTATGTAATCTTGCAGGTCATCTGTATGAACTCACTTGACTCCATAACTGCAGGTGTCATTGGTACATAATAAAGAAAGCTTTCGTCAGGTTACATAAATACTGTGAACTGTTTACTAGGTTTCTTCAGCATTGTGGTTATGTATGACTTCATGGCCAGATGTCTGATTGTTTAGAGTTTGTTCTAGCTGCCTAAAGAACACACTCTAAGGAACACAGTTTTTTGGGGGAGACCCAGAAAAGTTGTTATGGTGTGCTTACCCTGAACTCTGGTGATTTGCGAAGAAGCAAGCATGAACATTGTAATTTGTCACACACAAGGTGAGCCGAATAGCACTGATTTTATCCACAAAACTTCCTGCAATTATATACTGTAGTTTCTTTCTATGCCTACAACAAGCTCTTCACCTCTGGATACAAAAACCATGTCTCTAATAATGTCATTAAATTCTGACACTGTCTCAAGTTAAAGTCTGAGTTTTCAGGTGTGTTTGTGCAATTCAACTAGAACCCTTAGATCTTATGCTAGTTAAGTTTGTGTTCTAGTCTGACCTTTTACCAAGCATGGTCAAAGAAAGACTCTCACAAGCTGCCCTCCCATTTTTTGTTTTAATTTCTGGAATGAATTACAGGACTCAGGACATGGAAAATCTTAATTTTTTGTTAATAGGGTGACTTCAGTGTGTCACCCCTTAATAACTTCATTATGATAATTCATGATAAACACAACAGCACATGCTTTGGAGTGCAGTATACTCTGGGAGCAGTTTGATTGTACTTGGTTCTGAATTTGTCAGAATTAAGGTAACCAGATGGTGTGACTATTGAATTATGGACTCATCGACTTTGTTATGAAATTGTTCACTTTTCAGCAAATAACTTGGAATTTAGAAAAGAATTTTGTAAAAAGTAAAGTTCAGACTTCAAGTCTTTTTGAGTGAGAGTTGATCTTTGTTGAGAATTGAACTGAAGGAAAAGGAATAGTATTATCCAGAGGCATGGCTAAGTATGATTTCAGTGCAGGTTCAGATTTGAATTTCCTAGCTTTTCATGCTTCCTGTGCTCACCACCTGGATGTGTAACTCATGCTGGCCTGCACTGAAACAGTGAGAGTGTAGAATAATGTCACAATCTGTTTAATCTTCTGAAAGTGCGTTTCCTTGTGAAGTACGATGAAGCAGGATTCTCCCTGAACTTTCTTTGTGCTTATTCTGCAGCAAACTGTTTGAATTATTTGGAAGCTACCACAGGGGTTTCTTATTTTTATGATGCAACAATAAAATTGGGATTTTCTTCTTTGAAACCTAATGTAGAGAATCTTGACATTTGAAGAATTGAAGAACAATTTAGAAGTGAATTGTTTGTTTTACATTTGATATAAATTTGTATAAAGATCGACAGAATGATGGTACAGGTGAACAAATCAATTAAGGTTACTTCCAGCACATCTTTGTGATTTTATGTAGCCACCCCCTAGGATGGACACTGGCAGCTGGTTATGAGCTGTACTTACACAGTGCCTGTTTGCCTGACTCAGTGTTACAGTGTGTTCATTAGCTGTGCTGACTGTGCTTATCATGGGGCTGTGTCCTTGAATGTATTCACTTTGGCAGTTATAGTGACAGCAGTAGTTTTCCACGTTGGCTTATGTACATCTGGTGTAATCTAATATTTTCTTGGTTGCATTTTTCCCCATTAATTAGGTCTGTAGTGAGAGGAGTTTTTATTCAACCTTGAGTGTGGTCTGTAATGCTGTTTAGAATGATTTACTGTGTAATGAATGAAAATATAACATTCAGAATGTCAAAATTTTTAATGTTTATGAATTAACCTAATAAAAGAAATGAAACCTCTACAACATAAACTATAGTACTCTGAAAACAATACTGAAGATGATATCAAAACATTTAAAAGATATGTTCTGCTTTGTATAGACAGAAGAAATATTTTTAAAGTGGAGACAGTTCTAAAACCAATGAATATATTTAATGCAATCAAATCAAAATACAAATAGCATTCTTTACAGAACTAGAGAAAACAATCAAAATTTATGTGGAATCAAAAGAAATTCAGGATAAATAAAAAGTCTTGACATCAAGATCAAAGCAGAAGGCATTACAGACCCAAACTTCATGTTATATTCCTAAGGTACATTGGTCCAAACAGCATGGTACTGTTCAAAAACAGACATGTTGACTGAAAGAACAGTGTAAATAATGCAGAAAAAACCCAGGCACTTGCAGCCTTCCTCTGATCTTTGACAATTGGACCAATTAATTGGACCAATTAATATTTTGGAAAGCAGAATCAGCAAAACTCTTGAAGACATAGAAATAGGTAGAGGCTTTCTGAAGAGAATATTGATTACACAGTAAATACCATTAATAATTGTAAAAGTAGGACCCCCCCCCGCCCAAACAAAAAGAAAGCCTGTCTATGGGGCCTGAAATTGCCAATAAATACCTATCCATAGGATGGAAATTTTTAGAATGCTCATTTGGGTTTGCAACTTTATATCAATCTCTCTCTGAATTTTCCAGCTCTCCTCAGCAGTTCTTGTCTATCCACAAAGTGAGCAGTTTGTACTGAATGGGTTAATGCTGTAGAGTCAGTAACTGTGCTATCAGAAGAACTAGGGAAGTATCCCTGCCGTGATTAACCCAAGCATCCCCTTGGTTTGATTGTTAAATCTTTTAATCAAGGTCTCTACCAAGAGGGCAGTGGGTGAGTGATACCAAGGCTCTATAACAGTGACTAGAAACGAAATTCCAGGCATCCTACTCTTGATTATTATTGTGGAGTCCTTAGAAAGAAATTCACGTACGATACAACAGGGTAGATAACAAGTAGTACATGAGAATGTATTTTGTTGCCACTCTATCTTTCCTATCAACAGTACGAGGATCGTAATACATATCTTTACTCTTGTATACCTGTGATCTTCCATACTATTTTGACTTTGCCTCCATTACCAGCTGCTAATGCCCAGTCAGCAGCCATCCAGTATGAAAAGCTAGGGGTAATTCCCATAAAATACGCTGTATGGGTCCAGCCTTCAGGCCAGAGAATAGAATCTTCCTTTTCAGGACACTAACTGAAAAGCTCACAAAGTGTTGCTGCGAGACTCCCATGCTGACAGCCTGATTTGCTCTCCGGCTTCTAGGTACTGGTTGCGTGGGAAGGACCTGAGAGACCTTAATTCCCAAGGTGATTTTGTGGGATCAAATGAACAAAGACAAGAGCGTAATTTTTGTTGGAGGCATAATTTCTTGTTGGAAGCGGGAAGAACCAGTTTTGGCAGGATTTGGGCCTCTCTGCATCTGTGGAGAAATCTTTGTTCCTCTGTACCAACTGTCACATTTGGTCTGTTCTGGCCCTCGGGATGGGGTTGACACTTCTGCCAGGAACTAAGTGTCCTGTCCTAGATAAGGAAGGTGATATTACAGTGGCCAGAACCCTGATGTTCCCAGCTTACTGCTTCCAGCCTCACCTCTCTCCATGCTGTGCAGTGGGCTGGAGGGTTGGGGGGAGGCTTCTGATTTATGTGAAGTTTCCGTGTGGGTGAGACTGGGCTGTTTTGTGCTATTTTTTTCCTCACATCCACACATCAAGTATTATAGTTTATTATCTACAATGTCCACTAAACATCTAGTGTGACATTTGAGTGGTTTCTGTGGGCCCTGTATCAGGTATTCTTTTTCCAATGAGCTCATATCTCAGTGTGCTATTAAAGGTGGGGTTTGTTGGAGATAGGTTACTAGGGCTATGGCCTCAGAAGCGTGTTCTTGTCTGTACCTACTCCCATCTTTCCCTTTCTGGCTGTCATGAGCTCTTTTTCCTCTATTGAGATTTTGCCATCCAGTTACTACATTGGAACAGGAGAACGTGAACTGAAATAGTGACTCAACACTACTGCTTTAAGTTGAGGTTGTGGACTGTATTTTCCCTGAAACATGAAAGGCTGTGACTTCTAATTGTGCTAAATTTGTTAAAAGTTTAAATATAAGATCTCAAATACAATTTACTCTCCATTGTGGGCTTCACTGTCATGGGGTAAATTCCATAATCACTGAACACTTCCATACAGTTCCAAAAGTCATTTGATGATTTTTACAAATCACACAGAAATTGGGAAAAAAATGTTTAACATTGCCTGTGATAAAAAACACGTGCCAACCATAATTTAAACTTTCTTCTATCCAGAGCAGTGCAATAAATAAATGAACTAATGAACAAATAAGCTCTTATAGTTTATGTAATACCAAAAGTTAGGTGGTGTGTCACTAACTTTATATAAGGGAAGATAAAATTAATGCTATCAAGAACAACTTGCAGAAGGGGCTGCCTGTTAAACATAAATTTTCATATTCCTTAACATAGAGCACTCAGTGTACATGCAATTCATATATAAGTGGAGAGAGAAAAGCACTGTTGCTCACATAATTACTATAGTTCTTCATAGTTTTTTAGACATTGTGCAAAAAAAAAAAAAAACCTGTAAAATGTTGTAGGACATTGACGAAAAAGTATTGAGTTAGGGGAAGGGCACCAAGTGTAGGTCTGCATGCACATCAATGGGAAGTACAAAAGGAGTTTCTGTGGAGGAGGAAGCAGGGGTGTGGGGAGGGGTGAAGGCAAATTAAAAAAGCAGCCCTGAACCATTAATTTTTGCATTGAGGATGTTTTCTTTCTTTCTTTCTTTCTTTCTTTCTTTCTTTCTTTCTTTCTTTCTGTCTGTCTGTCTGTCTTTCTGTCTTTCTGTCTTTCTGTCTTTCTGTCTTTCTGTCTTTCTGTCTTTCTTTCTTTCTTTTGGTATGAGGTATCGAACTTGCAACCTTGTGCTTGCCAGGCAGGCACTTATGTCACTGAGCTAAATCCCCATCCCCAAGGATGTTCTTAGTGCGATTAAACAATTTGTTATATACTGGTTCAATTTGTAAGTGGGTCAGGGTTATAGAACTCAAAGAAAGAAATTAGGAAATATGTGTCATCTGTTTTATGTCATCTGTTACTCCTAAATTCACATTATCATTTTTGAGGCAAAATTGGAAATTTTGTCTCTGTGTTTCACATTAAAAAAATGGGTGAAAAACAGTCTATGTGTTCTGGGAGGGATATACTGGAGGATGGAAATGTTATCAGAGTATTTCTTTGTGTTACTTGGAATTGAGCCTGGACCTTCACTCTGAGTGACTTCCAGCCTTTTACCATTTGTTTTTATTGTTTTCAATTTTCACACTAAGTCTTGCTGTGATGTCCAGGCTGATCACGAGGTTGTCCTCTAGTCTCAGTCTCCCAGAGTGGCATTATCACAGGCATGTATCACCAAGCACAACTATATATCAGGACCACAGTGCTTGGTAAAATTAAACATGATCAGGTTTTTTTTGTTTGTTTATTTTTTAGACAGGATCTTGCTATGCAGTTCAGGCTGACCTTGAGCTCACTTTGTAGCACAGGCTGGTCTCAAACTTGCAAGGATCCTCTTCAGGCTTCTGAGTGCTGGGATTACAGGCGTGCACCACCATGCCCAACTCAGTTACTCATTTTAATGTCAAGAATGTTGAAAGTGTTTTTCGTTGAGAATTTATGGTGGTCATTCTGAAACATTTCCTTGGAAACTTTTTGTTCTAAGTAAGTATCTATGAATTTGAGATTAGTTGTCTGTGTACTATAATTCTAAGTGATATTTTCCCCAGCTTTTGGAGAGAATCTAAGACTATCTATCATATTTTACTGTAGAGTAGAAATTCCCTTTTTATCATAAGCCACTTTGAGGCAATATCTTCATTTCTACTAATGGAGTGACTTAACGTACTACAGCTTTAGAACTCCAGAATGATGATTTACAATGAAAATGACATCACATGGCTTGGACAGCAGTCTTCATTTGAAGCAGTGTGTTAGGACTGTGCTCTGAGTTTGTTAGCAGTGTGGTCATTTTGGGTGTTGTGTTAGTTTCAGGCACACCATTCTTTTTTTCTTATAGAACTGGTTAGTGCTTAGTGCGCAATATACTTCTGAGCACAAAAGAAAAATTGGGGAAAGTCACAGGTCAAACTTGACCTGATTGTGCTCAGTATTGAGACTGTAGACAAGAGAGCAGTCCCTACTCAGATGATGACTATGATGTGAAAAAGCCCCATATTTAAATTCCCTAACTTCTCGTGTTTCCCTGATCAACACTTGTGAGTAAGCTCCCCTGGGTTGCATAGGCACTGGGTACTTTGTATAAACTTAAGAATGTACTTAACCTTTTGAGTGTTAGGTGATCATTTGATGTTATGAGCTATAAAATAATATGCCACACTTTCCATATTTTCATTGTCTGTAGATTGCTCCAGTAATTTTGTTTCTCCATTAGCATTTTAATCGTTATTCATAAACATTGTTTTTTCTGTTTTTTATTATTACATTTTAGATATATATTGTGATAACTTGTACATTGAGTATCTTTTTCTTTTCCCATTCTCTGATCCCTTTGACCCCTCTTCCTCCATTTACAAAACTATTTACCTTTTTTCCTTTTTAAATATTTGTCCCTTCTTTCCTCCCCCACCCCTGTCTTTTCCCCCACTCACTTGAACATTGCTTCTCATACATTTATCTTTAGTATTATTTTGTGGGGTTTTTTTATTGGTACTGGGGATTGAACTCATGACCGCATGCTTGCTAGGCAGGTGCTTATGCCGCTGAGCTAAATCTCCAGTCCCTATATGAATATTGCTTCTCAGATTCCTCAGAAAACTAAACCTAATGGTTCCATTTGACCCAACTATTCCCCTTTTTGCTATCTTCCTAAAAGAATTAAAAGCATCATACCACAGCAATATATGTATACCATATTTGTAGCAGCTAAATCTTGGGAAAAAGTCAAATACCCATTGACAGATGAAATTGATAAAGGAAATGTGGTATTTTGGATTTTGTTTTTACAGTGCTTTGCTACTCTGCCATAAAGAAGAATAAGCTTGAGACATTTCTAACTAAATACGCCTTGAGACTTACCCATAGTCTATCAGAAGCATCCATTAGATAGTTATCTGCCCTTCTGTTTTGTGGATGGTGGCTCCCTGTCTGAGCTCTGCTTTAGAAACAGTACACAAGTACAATTTCTGTGATCCAGTGCTACTGTTTTGCTGTTGTTGTAGCAGTGAGTTGGAATCTAGCATCAGAATTGCTATGTGAAAATATGTGCATGTAGATGAGTTTAGTGTCAAGACGTCAAGTTAATATTTGAAGGAATCAACTTCAATTCAACAAGAGGAGTTCAGATGTCTCAGAATGTGAGTCTCAACCTTCTTTCAGGAAATATATATGTGATTATTTAGGAGGCACTGACCTTGGAGGATGTACTTGTGAACTTCACCACAGAGGAGTGGGCTTTGCTGAATCCATCCCAAAAGAACCTTTACAGAGATGTGATGTGGGAAACATTTAAGAATATGACTGCTCTAGGTAAGGATGACATCATGTTCTTGTTCATACACTGAGAGAGCATTGGTTCTTACTCACTGATAGTGATTCATTAAATAGAACATGAAAACATTTTGAAGAACATGTCAGGTGTGTTTACGTTATACCATGATCTATCTGCTATCCACTGAATTTTCTGTAACGATATAATGACTATTTGTGTTTCTATGGCTACAATTCAGGAAGGACCTGGAACAATCACCAAGTTGAAGAAGAATACAATATTTGCTCACAAAATCTAAGGTAATTTGCATTTATTAGGAAAAGGAATATTGCCTTAGAGTTGGTATTAGAGACTTTTCCCAGGTTGCAGTTATTGGAGACCTCTTCAGTGGCTTCAGACCTCCTGCTTACATTATGGCGCATGGCAGGAAAGGAAAGAAAGAGCAAGAGATAAAGTATAGGGGTTCATAGCAGGGATCTAGGACCACTAGCTGCTCTTTAGGAACAAAAGGCCCCAAATCTCTGGCTAGCTGCCATTTTATTAGCCAGTGTAGGCGGAGGGTAGGATACATTTCCTGGAACAGCCTAGAGGCAGCGGTACAATGGGCAAGTTTAATATCATGAAAGAAACTAGCTGAGATCAATTCCCATATCTAGATGCTAATCTCATTAAAAGGAAGGTGATTTTAGCACTCCATAATGTCCCACAAGGTTAGAGAGGACAAGGAGACTCTATATTAAATTAACTGTACTAATTTACAGTTTGTAGAGCCAATAAGCCTGTGTATAAACAGAAATATCACAACCAAGGAAACTTGAGATGTGAGGCCATGCTCCACTTTATTTACTCTCACAAAAAATTCTTCAGGTACACATACAAGTTGATTTTGAATAATCTGACAGTTGAATACAAAATATTCCAATATAGAAACTAGCCAGTTGTAGTGGTGCACACCTGTAACCCTAGCACTCAGGAGGCTGAGGCAAAAGGAACTCCATGAGTTTGAGGCCAGCCTGGGCACTACATAAGCAAGTTCAAGACCAACCTGTACCACGCAGCAAGACCTTCTTTTAAAAACAAGCAAACAAACCAAAAACAATATAGGAAACTAATTTGGTAGTGATAGTATGCAACAAGAGACACTATCTCATACTTCAGTATAAAACAGTTCTTTCATAGTGGACATTGTGAAAATGTATGAATTTGATTTGCGTATTGTGCACAGCCTTATATAAGAATAATAAATTTTGAACTATGACAGAAAGTCATTTAACTTATCTGTGTACATATATGAATAAGACATTTCTAACCAGCAGCAATATTCAATTGTGATGTAATAGATGTTTTCAGAAAATCCTCCATAGAATTAGTGCATTCATTTTAAAATTCTTAGAAGGCAGCCACATATGATGTTGGTAGGAATGTAAAATAGAACCATTTTAATAATCAATATACAGGGGCTGGGGATCTAGCTCAGTGGCATAAGCACCTGCCTTGCAAGCAGGTGAGTTTGATCCCTGGTACCAATTAAAAAAAGAAAATCGATGTACAGATGCCCCAAAAAGAAAAATACAAGTTTGCACTTGATCCAGGCAAATCTCCCTATGTATATTCAGAAAGGATTTAAAATGATCATGTCTTAGCTGTACATGCATACTCATTCTCAAAGCAGGTTATGCATGGTTGTTCACAACAGCTAAGTTCTGGAAATAATGCACAACAATGAAGCTCTGATAACAGTCTAGGTGTCCGTCACTGAGTGCACGGAAAAGAGAATGTGGGGTCCGCTCCGCATTGTGGTGCTTCTGATAATCCTAGCGCTCTGGGAGCCCAAGCCAGCAGGATGACACCGTGCAGTTTGCTGTGAGAATATTAATGATCAGTGAGAAAGTCTCAAAATAAGAAATATAAAAACTAGAAATGGAATTTAGTGTTAAGACTCATTTAATTCTCAGTATTGAAAAAAATGTGGTATCCATTAAGTCATGAAGAGTATCTTTTGCCAAAACAAACAAACAAGGAACTAGCTCATAATGTTAAATGAAATATATCCAACACAGTAAGTGAGTTATCAGGTGTTTTCTTTTATATGAGATACCTGTATATAAATTAGTAAAATTAAGAAGTTAAAATTAAGAAGTGATAGAGAACAAAAAGCTGACTTGTTAAACATGAGGAAGATGACCAGGTTGAGAGAAGAGGAAAGTGATGGGAAAAAGGTGTAAGAAATGATCCAGCATGATACATGTATATATCAGTGACCTAAATGAAACTAGACATTACACATTGCAAATGTATCAATTTAAAATTACCAAATGAATAACATCCTTTGGGGAAAAGGGGTTTGGGGGCTTTTTCCTGGGCATCCAGCCTATTCATTCTCAAAATCTCCTAACAGGCATCAAGCCAGAACCTGTCCTGGTAATTTTTTTTTTTTTAAGTATTTATCATGCATGTGCCTTTCTTTCTTTCTTTCTTTCTTTCTTTCTTTCTTTCTTTCTTTCTTTCTTTCTTTAGCAAAACAAAAAAAGGATTGAAATGATACAGAGTTTTAAAGAAGAAAAGAAAAAAATTAGGGAATTAACACTAGTTAATATATTGCACATTGTTATCTCACAACTAGTTGTTCACGCTAAAAAATCTAGATATAAAAATGGTCAAACAGTGACAGCACAAATTATTCTTTTTGATGAACTAAGAGAGATTAGTAGTATAATTATATATCTAACACATGTTTACCAACATACATATAATCTTTTCCTTCTTCCTTTTCCCCTATCCCAGTAGTTCTGTCCTTTTGAGTACTTTCTTTCCCTTTCATTATTATAATTTCTATTGTACATTTTGGATCTTACTACTCTTTCAGTTTAAAATGGGCATCTGAGATGAATACACATTTCTCAGATGAAGATATACAAATGAAAAATAAATAATATGAAGAAATGTTCACCAACATTGGTCATTCGAGAAATGCAAATTAAAACAGCATTGAGGTTCCATCTCCGGAAAGAATGGCTGCCATCAAGAAATCAACTGATAATAAATGTTGGCAAGGCTATGGGAAAAAGGAACACTGCTCCACTGTTGGAGAGAGTGTAGACTGATGCTGCCACTGTTGAAATCAGTGTGGAGATTCCTCAAAAAACTAGGATTGGGAGTCCCATTCAATCCAACTATCCCCCTACTGGGTATTTTCCAAGAAAAATTGAAAGCATCATGTCACGATATATGTGCACCCATGTGCAGCACAATTTATCATAGCTAAATCTTGGAAACAACCAAAATGCCTATCAACCACAGAATGGATGAAAAAGATGTGGTATTTTTATACAATGGACTATTATTCAACTATAAAAAGGATGAGCTTGAAGCTTTTGTAGGTAAATGGAGGCAACTCGAGACTATACTCATAAGTGAAATAAATCAGACTCATTTGTAAATATTGTATTGTCTCTCTAGTGTAAAAAATAAATAATAATAAAATACCTAATAAATTATTGAAGCGGAGACCTTTTTATTGTGTTTGATATTTTTATTTATTTTTTTTCCTTACAGCAGTGAAGAGGTAGCAGCATGGTATCAATATAAGCCTTGGACTCAACATGAAAAAATATTCCTTTGGACTCCAGAGGCTAATGTGGACATAAAACAAGCTGCTTTAAAGCCAGCTAAAACACTTGCTTATAGAAAGCCCTTGATTAAGCGTTTATCAATAAATGTGCCCGTTTTACCTCACTCTGGACTGAAGCCACATGAGTATTTGGAATTTGATGAGAAGCTGAGTAAATGTGATGAACATGGAAAAACCCACAGTGATTTTCATTGCTTTCAGAAGCATGTAAGGACAAAGAATGGAGATAAAGCCTATCAACATGAGCAGTGTGGGAAATCCTACTCTGAACTTAGTAAAAAAACTCATCCTGGAAAGAAGACCATTATAGGTAAGAAAAGCGTGAAGGCCTCCAAGACACCTAGTGGTGTTCAAATACATGACAGAATTTACACTGGGAAGAAACCATATTTTTGCAAACATTGTGGGAAAACCTTCAATATTCAAAGTTGTTGTAAAATTCATGAAAGATTTCACACGGAGCAGAAACCCTATGTATGTAAGCAGTGTGGAAAAGGATTCATTCATAAGTCTGCATTTCATAGGCATAGACGAACCCACACTGGTGAAAAACCATATATGTGTAAGCAGTGTGGGAAATCATTCAGCAGATACAATTATTGTAAAATACATGAAAGAAGTCACACAGGAGAGAAACCATATGCATGTAAGCAATGTGGGAAAGCATTCACCTCACAGATGTGTTATAAAATACATGAAAGGTATCACACTGGGCAGAAACCTTACATGTGTAAACAATGTGGGAAAGCATTCACTATTCAGAGTAGCTGTAAAATACATGAAAGAATTCACACTGGGGAGAAACCCTATGCATGTAAGCAGTGTGGGAAAGCATTCAGCAGACATAGTAATTGTAAAATACATGAAAGAGTTCATACTGGGGAGAAACCCTATGTATGTAAGCAGTGTGGGAAAGCATTCAGTGTACACAGTACCTGTCAACGCCATGAAAGAATTCACACTGGGGAGAAACCCTATGCATGTAAGCAATGTGGAAAAGCATTCAGTGTACACAGTTACTGTCAAAGACATGAAAGGACTCACACTGGGGAGAAGCCGTATGTATGTAAGCAATGTGGGAAGGCATTCACTACACACCGTTATTGTCAAATACATGAAAGAAATCACACTGGGGAGAAACCTTATGAGTGCAAGCACTGTGGAAAAGCATTCACTACAAAGAGTTATTATAAGATACATGAAAAAAGCCACACAGGGGAGAAACCTTACGTTTGTAAGCAGTGTGGGAAGGCATTTCCTACACACCAATATTGTCAAATACATGAAAAAACTCACACTGGGGAGAAACCTTATGTGTGCAGGCACTGTGGGAAAGCATTCACTACACACAAATATTGTCAAATACATGAAAGAACTCACACAGGGGAGAAACCTTATGTGTGCAAGCAATGTGGAAAAGCATTCAATATGAAAAGTTCTTATAACATACATGAAAAAAGTCACACAGGGGAGAAACCTTATGTGTGCAAGCAGTGTGGTAAAGCATTCACTACACGCAAATATTGTCAAAGACATGAAAGAACTCACACAGGTGAGAAGCCCTATGCATGTAAGCCATGTGGGAAAAGATTTGCTAGTAAGTCCTCATATTATATACATAGATCTCACACTGGGGAGGAGCCATTTGTATACAAGCAATGTGGGGAAAGCGTTAAATGAACGGGTTTTTTCTCCCCCTATTCTCTACCTTCAATCCTCATTTACAAAACTAGTTTTTCATTCTTTTCTTTTTCAACTTTTCCTTTTCTCTTATCCCACTTGAACAGTTTTTATCAGCCACATGAAAGTCACTGGTGAGAAACCCTATATATGCAAGAGTTGAAAATCCTATAAAAATTATTAATTTAGTGGAGACATGAACAAATTAAATGAAAATTTGATGTCAGTGTTTCATCTTACATTTTTCAGAAAATACACTTTCAGATGGAGATATCCTAGAAGATATTCCTTCTGTATTTTTCAGTAAATCACTTGTATAGTCTTTACCATAAAAATAGTAACAATATGTTTTTATGTACGTCATTGTCTTTGACCTTAATATATAGTATCTTTTAATTAAACAAGGTGAATTGAAATGTATTTCTCACTTCCAAGTAGGATTAATATTTATGTAGCTTTGATTTATTTCACTTTTGCTATTGGGAGTATTGACCACTAAAAAGTAAACTTTATTAATTGTTTCATAATTGATGGAGGGCCAGAGGTTTAGCTCAGCAACGTAAGTGCCTACCTGGCAAGAATGAGATCGTGAGTTCTCCCAGTACCAAAAAAAAAAAAAAAGATGGAATTTCCCTCTACCTTTGATTTTATTTTCTTTGTGTATATACTTCATGTTCTGTGTAAAAAGATAAACTTGGTATTATAATATATATATATATATATATATATATATATATATATATATATATATATATTGAGACTGGCAAGCTTGTTTTTGAAAACTTCAGTTGTTTTCATACAATTTGAAAATTAGCAGATGTTTTGATTTTTCATACCCTAACAAGATACCTGCATATATCACAACATATTTCTCTTATATCAGGTACGTAATGTACCCTATCATGCTTTCATGTTTGTGTTAATATTATAATTTACATAAAATTTTGTTTTCCTACCATTTTGTTGTGATTTCTAATTTTGTGTTAATTTTTACCACCACTTATACCAATAAATAAACCATACTACTGTGAGTGTCAGTGACAGATCAGATAGACAATGATGCATCTGTAAAAGGAAATCATGAATTATAGTAATCAGTCAGCACTTACTAGAGAAGCAGATTTAAGACAAGATATGTAAGAATTTACAAGATCGGCTTACAGTGGTGCCGACAGAGTCAGATACAAAAGAGTGCAAAAGGTCTGGATATCCAGAAAGTCCAGTTGAAGCCATGGAGCCCCTGTAGTCTGCCATGCAACTCTGTCAGGAGATCAAAGGGTCTGTGCTAGAAAACTAATCTGAGCTGGAGCCTGAAGAATCTGTGCTGGATGATAGATGACTTCGAAGTTGATGGTGAATACTGAAGCTCCTCCACAGAAACAAAAGCAAGCCTTCATTTTTTTGTTCTTTTTTATAACATTGTCACCAGTCCTCCCTAGGGTGGGTCTTCCACACCTATAACTTCTCTGGGCAAATTTAGTTGGATGGGTAGTACTCAGGTTGTAAAAATCTGTTAGCTATCACAATCTACCCGTTGACAACAACCAGACACATTTCTTTAAACCACAGTCTCCAGATACAAAGAGGAGCTCATATATATACCTAATATAGCTATCCTGCATACAAAGAAAATATACAAACTCCCCAGAATGGAAAGGTAAGTTTCTTTGGGTGATGCTAACTTCTAACATTTCATAACTTGAATATTTTACATAAGTTTAACAAGACCTAAACTATTAAATCTATCAACATTGTATTACATTAGAAGCATATTAGGAAAAAAACTATTACAGTTACATTACTTGTGTCTGTAGCTGATCATGGGGTCATAGCTGTTATTTAGAACTATCTTGCACCTTGTATTTCTTTGGCCTTCAGGAAACACCTCAGAAGCTCTTGACTCTTTCCATGGTGCAGTGACCCATACCATTAAGACTGAAGGCTCTGGACTGTTTAGTATTTTGCCTGGATTGGATTCTTACACTTGTATGTTGCCATAATAACAGGACACAGTTATACAAGGAGGTGCCCCAAGGGATCTCCTGCACTCCAAGTACATTTTTTCTTTTTTTCCATTGTCAATCTGGGTCAGTCACCCTTCTCTACACTGTAACTCCTTTTATAGCTTGTTTAGACCAAAATGACCATGAGGAAGTCTTTGCTTCTAGTTCATTGGTGGCATTGTGTTTCCTAGTATAACCTTACCCTCTCTGGAACTAAGACTTCTTTCTGAGCCAGCAGAGCAGAAGGTCATAAAAACAGAATACAAAATTTTGATAGATCACTATGGCAATTGTGAATGATACCACTCTTCCACCCCTACATTCCTGGTCGCATGAATCCTAGCTTTGGGAAACGCAGTACAATATAGTAGATACGGATTCAAAGCATATACAGCTTTTTGAAGAACCTTGCCCCAGCTCTGCAAGCTCTTGCCAACTAACTAGTGTTATAAGTGTGTCTTCAAAAGACCATTCCACCTTTTTGTCAATACATCTGCTTTTGGGTGTCAACATGGGAAACCTTATATATGCAAGGCTGTTTGGAAAATCCTATAAAAATTATTAATGTAGTGGAGACATGAACAAATTAAATGAAAATTTGATGTCAGTGTTTCATCATATATTTTTCAGAAAATACACTCTCAGATGGAGATATCCTAGAAGTTATTCCTGATATTTCCCTGAGCATGAGCCCATCAGCATTTTTTGGTCATCAAATGTGTCCTTTGGTCTGAGATCCATGCTGTGTACAATGTACAATTCCTTGATGGTTGATAAAGCATGTGGTTCTATGAATGGAAATTTTGGTAGAAGTATCACAGGCAAGAACTGCAAATCCATATCCCGAATAAGTATATTTTCCAGTAAGGACAAAGCACACTCCTTTCTATTGATGGAAGTTATCCAGTATAATATACCTGCCAACAGGTTGAAGGCTGATCATCCTAGGGAATGGTGCCATATTATAGAATCAGTCTTTGCTGCTGGTCTGTTGGGCATTCACCAGTGCACTGCACGAAGTTTTGCCCACTGTGAAGGTTTTCCTTCATCACTGTCCATCAGAGACATCCTGAAAAGGGATTGTAATGTTACAGCTGCCCACTTAAAGTTCTTACTAACATAACAAGCAGAACCATCAGGAAATAGTGGCTATCCTTTTTTTCTTCTAACAACTGATCATATGGTACACCCCATTAGGTCATAGTGCATGTTGAGAAACAGGTAATTATGCATGAATAGGATCCATGTGCATCTCAGGAACTTCTTCATGTAACTTGTGCCCTCTGGACCTGTTCTGTCTTAATCAGATGTCTGCTATTTCCATTTAATGATACACTCTTGCTGCACATGTCCACCTTACAACTTGGTGGATTAGATAATGCCCAGCTCATGATAAGCAGCTTAGGTTACATGGTAACCTGTTGTGCTGTGTTCAAGTGCTTAGTTTCCACTAAGGCCTGCTGCCATGAGCTATTTTTCAGAAGGAATGTAACTGAATGCAGATGGTGGCAGAGTCTTGCTCCAAAATCCTAAAAGTCTCTATAGCAATACAAAGGCCTGCCAGAAACTACAAAAAACATCCTTACCTGCCACTGATACTTGAAATACCATTGTATCTGTTGGCTCCTATGATCCCAGTGGCCTATCAGCCAGCAAAGCATCTTGGGCCTTTTGCAGAACCTTTTGTTCAGGATCTCAGTCAAAATTAGCAGCTTTCTGAGTCGTAAACATGGTACAGTAAAACACCTGTGAGGAATGTGTTGCCTCCAAAATTCAAACATGTCCACTAGGCATTTTGCCTGTTTTTTTTCATTGTAGGGGAAGCCAGATCAACAATTTATCCTTTACCTTAGAAGGGGAATCTTTACATGCCCCACACCCTAGACTCCTGCAAATTTCAGTGAGGTAAGACTTGGAATCTCAGTGTGATTTATTTCCTATCATCTGGCTCTCAAATTCTTTACTATGAAACCAGAGTGGTTGCTGCCTCCTGCTTGCTTGATCCAACCAGCATAATATTATGTGTGTAATGAGCCAGTGAGGTACCTTCTGGAAGAAAAAGGCTATCGAAAGCTCTGCAAAGTAGTTGTGACACAAGGCTGGAGAGTTAATATAACCCAGAGGTAGTATCAAGGACCCAGCAAAGAGCCCGATTGTCTGTATTCAGGATATGGTTAAAAAATAAAAAACGGACAAGTTTAGTAATACATGAGTGACTGGGAAGTCAGTTTTTCCAGGTAGGTCCTCTCAACACTCCGGAACAGTCACTATTTATTGGATATATACAGTGATAGGCAGAGCTAGTGAAAGGGCTGGTGCATTCTGATTGTTCCTGGTTTTCCTGATATATAGCTGAAACTAGAGAAATTTAATAGTGTGCCAAGTTCACATAGTTAGGGGTAGTGTGAAATTCATGTTTGTCTCACAATAGGGTTTTCAGTCTCTGCAGCAGACTGTCTACTCCACCTTGGAGATTTAATTCTCAAAGATATCCCTCCTTCAAGGGTTTCTGTGCACTTGAACTCAACCTGTTCTCATGTTCCCACTCCCAACTCAGTTGTTTCTCAGACAATTTGAGGTGGAATAATTATTTTCTTTTCTAATTAAGAATAGGAGTGTTCCAATCTGTCATTCATTCCTGTGTCAGTATTTCACACATGGGGTAATTAATAAAGAGTGGAAATATACTTGTTACAGTACTGAGGCTGGAAAGTCTAAGACAATGGCACAAAAATCTAGTAAAACACTTTTTCTGCATGATACATGGTTAAATAACCACATGTATAATAGAAAATACAAATGAGTATTGTTTTATTACATGCCCACTCCAGTCATAAGTCCCCCACTTTCATGTTAATACCATCATTCCATTTAGGAGAGGAAAATATTTATGTGCCCTTTACCTATTATGGGCCCCATACCTAAACATTGTGTCATGAAATGTTCTGTCCCCTGAAATGTAAACTTTACATCGTGACTCTCACATTGGGTTACTGATTTGAAATCCCTGACATGAGCCAAGAAACAATCTTTGGTTTGTGGAAATCTGCACTTACCCTTGAGTCTTCATTCCCTAGCACAGAAACCTCAGTTCAAGTCAGTCTCAATTTATTATTTTGTTGGTGATCTGATTAGGAGCCAATATTTACTGTGCATCACTTTTATTTACTTAAATTGTTTCTCATTACATCACACACACACACTAAAAACCACACTCATAAAAGTATAAACTAGTTCAAAAATCAAGAGTATGAGAAGAAGACAAGATGGCCAATCAGTGAGCAACAGAAAATAAAGCCTCCAGGGAGAAACAATTCATATGCCAGAATAAAACACCCTGGAGAGACCCAGACAGAGGGAGATGGATCCTCTTGACACGGGAAGAAATTAAAACTTGAAAGAGCTCATTAAATACTTCAGGACTACAACTGAAACAGCTAAAAACTAAAGGGACACAGCGTTTTCACAATGACCCACCAAGATTGTACCAGCTTGAATCCACGCTGGCAGGCAGAGCTGCCCAAACTCGTTCCTACAGCCACTCATAGGAAGAACCACAGCACTGAAGTCGGGGGTTGGTGAGCCCAAAAGAGAGCGGAGCGCAGTGCCAGTGGAGGAACCTTCATTTATCCACAGTCAGTGCTGGCAGTGAGACCACCCCCCACGGGAAGGGCGCGACCAGGAGGGCAACATGTTGGAATAGGGCAGGAGGAGCCTGAACTGGGAGTGACAGTGACTTCGGTTGGTTGCTCCCTCCCCAGAGCAGATTCCTTCGATTTGCTTGGACTGGGCCGCACCCCTGGCCGGGACTCAGTGAGATGTTCCAAATTGATTCCCTGCACCTAGCATGCACTGACTGGGTGATCACCCCTGAAGTTTGGCTGGCCCAGTGGGGAGGGGCAGGCATACGCACCCTGCTTACACTTCAGTGACAAGAGCAGGCGGGAAAGGGCAGAGTTCCCTTGCCAGCGTGCTTTGGAGGAAATGTGGCCAACAGGAAAGGGGCTAGGACCTGCACTGTAACCCGTGTGGAAGAAGCCAGGGCCATGACAGAAGAGAGAGGCAGGAGGAGGCCCCCAGCCCAGAACCCTGAGAGCCCTGATCCAGGAGAAGAAAAAACAAGGGAGCCTGAGGGCGGCAAACACACAACATCAGACATGGCTTCAGTGGACATTAAGAGATATCTTTGGGACCTTCTACACGAGCTCAAAACTGAAATATTAAATCAGGTAAAGCAG